>CAWUFW010022531.1:0-93439 GCA_963921515.1 Calotriton arnoldi | reverse complement strand
GACTTTGTGTTTCTATAAAGTTTAAATATGTATTATATATATTCCAAGGTGTATTGAAGAATGAGTGGGTGTATAAGTGTCTGGATTGAGGATTTAGTAGGTGCATGACTGACTGTTTAAGTGAGTGATTACATGTGTCTTACTGAATGCATGGGTTAGTGACTAAACTGTGTGAATTTCTGTATTAGTCTGTCAGTTGGTGTGTAAGCGGCTGCATGGGTTGGTGAGTGGCTACATGAGTGTCTATATGGGTTATTGATTGGTTGTCTGAGTATCTGTATGGGTGCCTGAGTGTCTCTGTGGGTGGGTGGGGGGTGTGTGACTGTGCATAGATGTGTGAGTAGGTGATTCAATCGGATCAGGATTCAGTAGGGATATAATCGGATGCAGCCGCTAGCGCGCAGCAGAAGGTCTCCTGAGGCTTGAGCCGGGAGGTAGTAGTAGCTTTCCTTTTGCACTAAAGGTCTCCTGAGGCTTGAGCCGGTAGGTAGTAGTAGCTTTCCTTTTGCACTAAAAAATTGTACTTTGCACATGCTTTTAACTTGCTTTTAACTTGGCGCTGTGAATTACTGTTTTAGACTTTTAAACTGCACCGCATTGAAGTGGGTTTCACCACGGGTACCTGATTACCTGCGTGGCGATTTCTGGCCTGCTGAGGCGGGGTTGGGGGCCCGTTTCTGCTTGATCTGTGGAGTCGGGTGGGGCAGCCATCTTGGGGGTAGACAGGTCAGCGGACCAGCCTACTTCCCAGACCAGGGATATAATCGGATGCAGCCGCGAGCGCGCAGCAGTAGGTCTCCTGAGGCTTGAGCTGGGAGGTAGTAGTAGCTTTCCTTTTGCACTAAAGGTCTCCTGAGGCTTGAGACGGGAGGTAGTAGTAGCTTTCCTTTTGCACTAAAAAATTGTACTTTGCACATGCTTTTAACTTGCTTTTAACTTCGCGCTGTGAATTACTGTTTTAGACTTTTAAACTGCACCGCATTGAAGTGGGTTTCACCACGGGTACCTGATTACCTGCGTGGCGATTTCTGGCCTGCTGAGGCGGGGTTGGGGGCCCATTTCTGCTTGATCTGTGGAGTCGGGTGGGGCCGCCATCTTGGGGGTAGACAGGTCAGCGGACCAGCCTACTTCCCAGACCAGGGATATAATCGGATGCAGCCGCGAGCGCGCAGCAGTAGGTCTCCTGAGGCTTGAGCCGGGAGGTAGTAGTAGCTTTCCTTTTGCACTAAAGGTCTCCTGAGGCTTGAGCCGGGAGGTAGTAGTAGCTTTCCTTTTGCACTAAAAAATTGTACTTTGCACATGCTTTTAACTTGCTTTTAACTTCGCGCTGTGAATTACTGTTTTAGACTTTTAAACTGCACCGCATTGAAGTGGGTTTCACCACGGGTACCTGATTACCTGCGTGGCGATTTCTGGCCTGCTGCAGCGGGGTTGGGGGCCCGTTTCTGCTTGATCTGTGGAGTCGGGTGGGGCCGCCATCTTGGGGGTAGACAGGTCAGCGGACCAGCCTACTTCCCAGACCAGGGATATAATCGGATGCAGCCGCGAGCGCGCAGCGGCGCGCCGCTGGCGCGCCGAAGGCAAGCCCGTCTGTGCCCGTCCGCGCCTGGACGTCGCCAGACGCCAGACATGCTGGCGGTTCCAATTCGGGGGTGCCAAGTTATACCAGGGAATTTCTGATGTCTATTGGTCAGCGGTCAAACCTCTGCGGCTTGCACCTAGGGATTGCAGTGGAAGGGCCTTTTTGCTGTCGTAAGTGCGGCTAAAACTCTTACCCCTCACTGCCCTCACCGCCCCCTGCCCCAGCCAAAATCCACATGAAAATTTTACACCTTAATGTGCGCTCCTTGGTTAAACACTATATGGAGATTTATGACCTTATAGAGGATGAATCTCCTGATGTGTTTTTCATAACTGAAACTTGGCTAACTGATGCCACAGTGGCTGAACCAGGCCCTCCACTCCCCCCGGGGTTCAGCATTCGGACTCTTAACAGGGAGACTAGAGGCGGGGGGATAGCTGTTATTTTTAAATCCCACCTTCACTGCACATTTGTTAAGGAAGACGTAGCAGGGTGCGAATGCGCCCGTTTTGTCATCTCCTTTAGTGCACACTCCTCTATCACCGGCCTATTAGTCTACCGCCCCCCTGGACCTATCTCAGAATTCAGATCAGCCATTATTGAGGCTGTGAACTCCCTGGCACTGAGAGCCGCGAACTTTAGCCTCATTGGCGACCTAAATATTCATTTTGATCGTCCCTCCGATCCGGAAATTAGCAGCTTACTTGCGGACTTTGCTGCCTGTCAATTAAGACAGCTGGTGGTGGGACCTACCCACACTGCTGGGCACTTACTTGACCCTGTTTTTCCAACATCTCCCCCCTTACGGTCAATATCCCTAGCCCAGTGTGCTGGTCCGATCACCACCTAATCTCCATCTCCCTCCCCTTTTCCGAGGGAGTGACCAGAGCTGACCTCAAGGCCACCTTCAGACGCTGCTGGCATAAACTTAAACCAGAGGACCTTCTTGCCTACCTGGCGTCCTGCCCCCCTACCCTAGACACTGACCCAGAGCAATCGTATAAAGCTCTCTGCGACTGGATACTACGGGCATTAGACACTCTCATTCCTGCTAAATGGTCCAAAGGCCGTTGTTCTAGCTCCAATCCTTGGTACAATGACTCTCTGGCCGCCTTGCGTACCACATGCAAACAGCTAGAACGGGCCTGGAGAAAGGATTACGACCTTGCAGGTAAAAAGCTGTATCAGGATGCTATCAAACGATATCACAAGGCCATACACCTGGCACGAGCGGCCTACCTTACTAACGAGATTAAGTCCAGCAAAAACCCTGTGAAGAGCATTTTCAAAATTCTCAATGACTTCAAAAGTAGGAAGGATCCCCCTACCTCGATGATTGCGTCTGGGCAGCAATGTGAGGTTCTGGCCACCTTCTTTGTTCAGAAGGTAGAAGCCATCTATAAATCCTTCCACACTTGCCCCACGGACCTTGTGGCCCCATTTGCGTCTCGGCCTACCGCTACCTTGGCAGTAATACCCCCTATATCTCAGGACGAGCTTCTCACATTGAGGACGAAGGTCAAATCTGGTTCCCCTCTGGACCCCATGAGGCCTGCCCAATTTAGAGACTGCCTACCAATACTTCTCACGCCCTTATGTCAGACGATCAACTCTTCTTTCATCACGGCGGTGGTTCCCTCGGCATGGAAGCAGGCAAGGGTGATCCCCCTGCTGAAAAAACCCTCACTGGACCCCACCAAGCCGGAAAATTTCCGACCTATTTATCTCCTGCCTTGGGTTGCTAAAATCGCGGAGGCCCACACTAATAAAGTTCTTTCGGACTTCCTGAACAACAGCGGTATCTTAGACCGCTCCCAGAATGGTTTCCGCCCCGGTCATAGCACCGAGATGGCGCTATTAGCAGTGAGTGAACACCTGCGGACCATTCTGGATGAGGGTCAAACGGCGGCTCTGATACTGCTCGATCTCAGCGCCGCGTTTGACACGATCTCCCATCAGATCCTCCTGCGCCGTTTAGAGGAAGCAGGGGTAGTCGGCTTGGCACTGGAGTGGTTCCGGTCCTTTCTGTCCGACAGATCTTTTCAGGTCTCCGCCCCCCCTTCCTCTCTCACGCCCATTCCATCAAGCAGGGGGTCCCCCAGGGCTCGGCGCTAAGCCCTATTCTTTTTAATCTCTATGTCCAACCCCTGGCAGGAGTGGCGTTGGGACCATGGCTTGACCATGGTCTCCTATGCTGATGACACTCAGCTGGTGGTAGCCCTCTCCGATGACCAGTCTCGGGACGCCACACAGTTCCGGAACGGACTAGAGGCGGTCGCACGCTGGATGACCACGAACTGCCTTTAGCTTAACGCCAACAAGTCTGAAGTGCTGTGGGTGGGGAACAACAAGGGGCTTTGGAGTATGCAGTGGTGGCTGGCATCCTTGGGCTGCGCCCCAACCCCTAAGTTGGTGGTAAAGAATCTAGGGATCTGGCTCGACTCCACTCTTGGATTTCAGGATCACACCAAGAAGATCGCCGGCACCTGCTTTGGTCTCCTATGGGGTCTGAGGCCTATATTGGGGTTCTTCGACCCAGCCACACGTCAACTGATAGTTCAGGCGACTATTTTGTCGAGACTTGACTATGCCAACTCTCTATTGTTAGGTGCCAATAAGGCGGAAGTGAATCGTCTTCAATGAGTCCAGAACGCAGCCGCTCGAGTTCTGCTCAGGCTCCCTAGAACATGTTCTACGTCGGGCGCTTTGCGCCGCCTCCACTGGCTTCCCATCTCCAAGAGGATCGAATTTAAGACATTGTGTCTGGCCTTCAAAATTCTAAAACTTTCTTCCCCTGAGATTCTATCCAATTTGCTGTTCCCCTATGTCCCCGCTCGCCAGCTACGTTCCGCTGAGCAATTTCTGGCCACTGTCCCCCGAGTGAAACGCATCTGGGCGGGGGGCAGGTCCTTCCGCTGTCTGGCCGCTAAGCTGTGGAACTCCCTCCCTGTGCAGACTCGCCGCATAGACTGCCTGTTATCCTTCCGTAAGGCCATCAAAACCTACCTGTTTCCTACAGTCTAGCCCTCGCCCTCTTTGACACTGCTATCAGCGCCAGGACACCCCTTCGCTGGGGCAGCCGCGCGCTATACAAGATTACTTAACATAACATAACATTCACTGGGTGTATGGGTTCAAGAGTGCATCTGTGAAGCGCTGTATGGGTGGGTGAGTGTGTGTATGGGTGTGTTGGTGAGTGAATAGATGTCTCAGTGGTACATGTCCAAGTAACTACATATGTAAAAGGCAGTGTATGTGAGAGTTGGAGTATATAAATGACTATACGTGAGAGTCAGTGATTGTGAGAGTAGCTGTATAGATGAGTGTGTACTTGTATCACTGATTATATAAGAGAGTAAGTATGCGTTAGTATCTGTATGAATAAGTGAGGTGGTGTGTGTATAACTGTATAGGTGAGTAAATGGAAGTGTGATTGATTCTTTGCATGACTGACTAGGTGTGTGAGTAACTCCATGGATGAGTGGTGGTGTATGACTGTCTGTATAGGTGTATGAGTGTATATGATAGTGTTGCATTAAAGAGTGTCTGCATGTATGAGTGATTGTATGGGTAAATGAGTGGATGTGTGTGTAGACCTAGGAATCAGTGAGTGCGTATGTAGTAACTGGTATTGGTGTGTTGATCGTTTCGAAAAATGTAGTCTGAATTTTATAGTGGGTGTATCAAAGTTTATATTAGAGTGTGAGGAGGTGCATCAGATTTTCACGTGGATGATGTCATCAGTGATGTCATCAGTGATGTAATTTGAGATGTCATCAGTGATGTCATCAGTGATGTCACTGACCATGTCATGAATGATGTAATATGTGACGTCATCAGCAGTGCATTGCGGGGCGCGAGTTATAGTTAGCTGAACTAACTATAACAGCGGAATTTCTCTGGTTTTGTACGAGTAAAATGTCCAACTAACTATAACGTCCCTGAAACCTATGGTTTTTTCAGTGAATTTCAAAGGTTTTTTAAATGCTAATTTCTAACTATAACGTCCCTAAAACCTATGGTTTTTTCAGTGAACTTCAAAGGTTTTTTAAATGCTAATTTCTAACTATAACGTCTGTAAAACCTATGGTTTTTTCTGTGAATTTCAAAGGTTTTTTAAATATTAAACTACTATTCTGCTATTTGTCATTAGTACTGTTTTTTCTAACTTTTCCACTACATAAAAGAAAATAAACTGTAAAACTGTTGTGTAATGTAATATATTTCACAAATTACAGTGTTACTTATCAAATAATACAACATAATTTAAAGCTGTGTCTGCATACCTCAGAGACCATAGAATGGGGTCGATCTACAACAACATACGTTTTGATATGGCTGATATCTACAGAAGTGATGGAGTACACTTCACAGATGAGTTTTTCTCAATAACCTAAAGCTGTGCATCCGCACTTACATGTAGCTCCAACTAATAAACACAAGGGCTCTTTTTAGAGCCGCCTTATATTCCCAATATTGGCTTGAAGAGTGACAGCTGCGGTCCGGCTAGCAGAGGGAGACCTATGGGCCGTCGGGCAGGCTCGCAGAGGAAGAGCTCACAGAGGGAGAGCTACGGGCCGTCGGGAGAGCTACGGGCCGTCGGCTCGCAAAAGCACAGCAGCGTACTGGCTCGCAGAGGGAGAGCTGTGGTCTGACTCGCAGAGGGAGAGCAACGGGCCAACAGGCCTGCTAGCAGAGACACAGCTTCGAGCTAACGGGCTGGCTCGCAGAGGTACAGCTGCGGGCCCGAGCTGCAACACGACGGGTTGACTCGCAGAGGGAGAGCAACGGGCCGACGGGCCTGCTAGCACAGACACAGCTACGAGCTAACGGGGTTGCTCGCAGAGGTACAGCTGCGGGCCCGACGGCTCGCAGACGCAGAGCTGCGAGCCGACGGACTAGCTTCTAAAGGCATAGCCGCGAGCTGGTGATGTGGGGAGAGGGAGCGTGAAAGGGGTATCTTGCACAGACAGAGCTACGGTATATTTTCAGTGTTGCCTCGCAGAGGTAGAACTACGCCATGATGGCTTGTAGAGGGAGAGATGCGAGCTGACGGACTGAATCACAAAATGGCTGCCAACACTTCCTAGTTTCAACAGTTCGCAGCCAATGAGCCGCAAGCTCGTGCTCGTAACGCCTCAGCCAATCAGATGTCAGAATTCTCAAATACCGATATCTGTAAAATTTGATATTTCTCAAAAACTACTGAACGTATTTACCCCATTTAAACAAAAACGTGCTTTCTGGACCAAGAGCTTTCTCCCTGCCAAATTTGGCGTAATTCCGTTCAGCAGTTTGACCTGTAGCCTTGTCTAAAGTTTCCTATGGAAATTGCATGGAGAAAACACGTTTTGGGACCCCCATTTTTTCTCAGCCCCCCCATGACGAATCACCCCCAAACTTTCAAGATAGGAGCTGATCTAAAAAGAGAAGTTTTTTGGAAAATTTCGTAGACATTCGTCAAACGACGCCAAAGTTATGATCGAATCAAAAAACGCTTTTCCTATGGAAACGTGGTCCTAACTATAACTATCTACTGGCGACCGCCAGTAGATAATATATATATATATATATATATATATATATTTACTGAAAAAACCATAGGTTTTAGGGACAGTTATAGTTAGTTGGACATTTCACTCGTACAAAACCATAGAAATTCCCCCGTTATAGTTAGTTCAGCTAACTATAACTCGCGCCCCGCAATGCACTGCTGATGACGTCACATATTACATCACTCATGACATGGTCAGTGACATCACTGATGACATCACTGATGACATCTCAAATGACATCACTGATGACATCATCCAGTGACTGTGTGTTTCTGTAAAGTTTAAATATGTTTAATATATATTGGGAAAGGCGTATTGAAGAATGAGTGGGTGTATAAGTGTCTGAATGGATGATTTAGTACGTGAGTGACTGACTCTACAAGTGAGTGATTAAATGTATCTTACTGAATGCATGGGTTAGTGACTAAACTGTGTGAATGTCTGTATCCGTCTGTCTGTTGGTTTGTAAGCGGCTGCATGGCTTTCTGAATAGCTACATGAGTGTCTACATGGGTTATTGATTGATTGTCTGAGTATCTGTATGGGTGCCTGAGTGTTTGTGTGGGTGGGGTGTGTGTGACTCTGTGCATAGATGTGTGAGTTGGTGATTCACTGGGTGCATGGTTTCAAGAGTGCATCTGTGATGGACTGTATGGGTGGGTGAGTGTGTGTATGGGTGTGTTAGTGATTGAATGTATATCTCAGTGGTACATGTGTGAGTAACTACATATGTGAAAGGCAGTATATATGTGTGTTGGAGTATATAAATGGCTATAAGTGAGAGTGTGTGATTGGGAGAGTGGCTGTATGGATGAGTGTGTACTTGTATCAGTGATTGTATAAGAGTGTAAGAATGTGCTAGTATTTGTATGAGTAAGTGAGCTGGTGTGTGTATAACTGTATAGGTGAGTAAATGGGTGTGTGATTAAGTTTTTTGCATGACTGACTAGGTGTGTGAGTACCTCTATGGATGAGTGGTGGTGTGTGAGTGTTTATATAGGTGTATGAGTGCATATGATAGTCCTGTACTGAGTGACTAAGTATGAGTGACTGTACGGGTGAGTGAGTGGATGTGTGTGTAGACCTAAGAATCAGTGAGTGGGTATGTAGTTTTTGGTGTTGGAGTGTCTATGGTTTTGAGAATGGCAGTCTGTAATTTAGAGTGGGTGTATCAAAAGTTATATTAGGGTGTGAGAAGATGCATGAAATTATCACATGGATGATGTCATCAGTGATGTCATTTGAGATGTTATCAGTGATGTCATCAGTGATGTCACTGACCATGTCATGAGTGATGTAATATGTGACGTCATCAGCAGTGCATTGCGGGGCGCGAGTTATAGTTAGCTGAACTAACTATAACGGGGGAATTTCTATGGTTTTGTACGAGTGAAATGTCCAACTAACTATAACTGTCCCTAAAACCTATGGTTTTTTCAGTAAATTTCAAAGGTTTTTTAAATGCTAATTTCTAACTATAACGTGTCTGAAACCTATGGTTTTTTCAGTGAATTTCAAAGGTTTTTTAAATGCTAATTTCTAACTATAACGTGCCTGAAACCTATGATTTTTTAAGTGAATTTCAAAGGTTTTTTAAATGCTAGTTTCTAACTATGCCTACAGAGGTAGGACATGTGAAGAAAGAAGAAAAACGCACAGAAAGAAGCAAAAGATGTGCAGAAAGAACCAACAGAGGAGCAGAAAGAGGCCTTGTTGCAAAATCATCCTTTTTCAGACGGGTACTGGTGGTAACTGACTCTGACTAACCAGAGCTAGTGCTATGCTAAAAGACACTTAGAATACAGTGAAAACACCTACATACACTAGGGAACACTATGCGTTGGGGTACCCCTGTGATTAGCATGACCTCCTCTGCAAGTCCCTAGTACATAATAGGGCAGGGGGATTAAAGTACCTCTTAAAACGCGCTACAGGGCGCGCTTGCACAGTGGTGAAGGGAGGGGGCCTGAGGTGACATGTGTGCAAACGCACCCCGTGGCGCGTTTTAAGTTGCGGGATTAAGTCCCCTTGAATTCTGAGGGTGCCTGGGGCCCAACTAGCCCCCCAGGTACCTACAGTTAGGACCACAGAGCTGAGTTGCAGAGAGGCGTTCCGAGGCCACGCACCTTTTTTCACCTCTCTGCAACGCAACTCTGTTGTGCTTACTGAAGGTACCTGGTGGGCTAGTTGGCCCCCAGGGTCCCTCAGGATTCAAAGGGAATTAATTCCCCAACTTAAAACGCACCACAGGGCGTGTTTGCGCACATGTCACCTGAGGCCCCGCCCCTCCCTTCACCACTGTGCAAACGCGCCCCGTGGTGCGTTTTAAGTTGGGGGATTAGGTCACCTTGAATCCTGAGGGTCCCTGGGGCCCAACTAGCCCACTAGGTACTTCCAGTAAGTACCACAGGCCTGCGTTGCAACGCCTGTAACAAATTGTGCAGTTGTGTTTAGGTAGTGAAGAGGGTCGTGCTGGGGGTAGTCTTTTAGGGTTTAGGGTAGTGCAGTGGTGTTTGTGTAGTGTAGGGGGTCATGCTGGGGGTAGATTTAGGGTTTAGGGTAGTGCAGTGGTGTTTGGGTAGTGTAGGGAGTCGTGCTGGGGGGAGTGTTTTAGGGTTTAGGGTAGTGCAGTGGTGTTTGGGTAGTGTAGGGGGTTGTGCTGGGGGTAGTGTTTTAGGGTTTAGGGTAGTGCAGTGGTGTTTGGGTAGTGTAGGGGGTCGTGCTGGGGGTAGTGATTTAGGGTAGTGCAGTGGTGTTTGGGTAGTGTAGGGGGTACTGCTGGGGGTAGTGTTTTAGGGTTTAGGTTAGTGCAGTGGTGTTTGGGTAGTGTAGGGGTACTGCTGGGGGTAGTGTTTTAGGGTTTAGGGTAGTGCAGTGGTGTTTGTGTAGTGTAGGGGTGAGTGTTTTAGGGTTTAGGGTAGTGCAGTGGTGTTTGTGTAGTGTAGGAGGTCGTGTTTTAGGGTTTAGGGTAGTGCAGTGGTCTTTGGGTAGTGTAGGGAGTCATGCGGGGGTAGTGTTTTAGGGTTTAGGGTAGTGTAGGGGGTCATGCGGGGGGTAGTGTTTTAGGGATTAGGGTAGTGCATTGGTGTTTGGGCAGTGTAGGGGGTCATGCGGGGGTAGTGTTTTAGGGTTTAGGGCAGTGCAGTGGTGTTTGGGTAGTGTAGGGGTCGTGCTGGGGGAGTGTTTTAGGGTTTAGGGCAGTGCAGTGGTGTTTGGGTAGTGTAGGGGGTCATGCTGGGGGAGTGTTTTAGGGTTTAGGGCAGTGCAGTC
This sequence comes from Calotriton arnoldi, assembly GCA_963921515.1. Taxonomy (NCBI): domain Eukaryota; kingdom Metazoa; phylum Chordata; class Amphibia; order Caudata; family Salamandridae; genus Calotriton; species Calotriton arnoldi. The sequence goes on along the minus strand of CAWUFW010022531.1, from coordinate 83,032 downwards.
GTGTTCGGGTAGTGTAGGGGGTCGTGCTGGGGGAGTGTTTGAGGGTTTAGGGCAGTGCAGTCGTGTTCGGGTAGTGTAGGGGGTTGTGCTGGGGGTAGTATTTTAGGGTTTAGGGTAGTGCAGTGGTGTTCGGGTAGTGTAGGGGGTCGTGCTGGGGGTAGTGTTCTAGGGTTTAGGGCAGTACAGTGGTGTTTGGGCAGTGTAGGGGGTAATGCTGGGGGTAGTGTTTTAGGGTTTAGGGCAGTGCAGTGGTGTTCGGGTAGTGTAGGGGGTCGTGCTGGGGGTGGTGTTTCAGGGTTTAGGGCAGTGCAGTGGTGTTCGGGCAGTGTAGGGGGTCGTGTTTCAGGGTTTAGGGCAGTGTAGTGGTGTTCGGGCAGTGTAGGGGGTCGTGCAGGGGTTGGTGTTTCAGGGTTTAGGGCAGTGGTGTTCGGGCAGTGTAGGGGGTTGTGCTGGGGGTGGTGTTTCAGGGTTTGGGGCAGTGCAGTGGTGTTCGAGCAGTAAAGGGGGTCGTGCTGGGGGTGGTGTTTCAGGGTTTAGGGCAGTGCAGTGGTGTTCGGGCAGTGTAGGGGGCGGTGCAGGGGGTGGTGTTTCAGGGTTTAGGGCAGTGCAGTGGTGTTCGGGCAGTGTAGGGGTGCTGCAGGGGGTGGTGTTTCAGGGTTTAGGGCAGTGCAGTGGTGTTCGGGCAGTGTAGGGGGTCGTGCTGGGGCTGGTGTTTCAGGGTTTAGGGCAGTACAGTGGTGTTCGGGCAGTGTAGGGGGTCGTGCTGGGGCTGGTGTTTCAGGGTTTAGGGCAGTGCAGTGGTGTTCGGGCAGTGTAGGGGGTCGTGCTGTGGCTGGTGTTTCAGGGTTTAGGGCAGTGCAGTGGTGTTCGGGCAGTGTAGGTGGTCGTGCTGGGGCTGGTGTTTCAGGGTTTAGGGCAGTGCAGTGGTGTTCAGGCAGTGTAGGGGGTCATGCTGGGGCTGGTGTTTCAGGGTTTAGGGCAGTGCAATGGTGTTCGGGCAGTGTAGGGGGTCATGCTGGGGCTGGTGTTTCAGGGTTTAGGGCAGTGCAGTGGTGTTCGGGCAGTGTAGGGGTCTTGCTGGGGCTGGTGTTTCAGGGTTTAGGGCAGTGCAGTGGTGTTCGGGCAGTGTAGGGGGTCGTGCTGGGGGTGGTGTTTCAGGGTTTAGGGCAGTGCAGTGGTGTTTGGGCAGTGTAGGGGGTCATGCTGGGGCTAGTGTTTCAGGATTTAGGGCAGAGCAATGATGTTCAGGCAGTGTAGGGGGTTTTGCTGGAGGTGGTGTTTCAGGGTTTAGGGCAGTGCAGTGGTGTTCGTGCAGTGTAGGGGGTAGTGTTTCAGGGTTTAGGGCAGTGGTGTTCAGGCAGTGTAGGGGGTCTTGCTGGGGTTGATGTTTCAGGGTTTAGGGCAGTGCAGTGGTGTTCAGGCAGTGTAGGGGGTCGTGCTGGGGGTGGTGTTTCAGGGTTTAGGGCAGTGCAGTGGTGTTCCGGCAGTGTAGGAGGTCGTGCAGGGGGTGGCGTTTCAGGGTTTAGGGCAGTGCAGTGGTGTTCGGGCAGTGTAGGGGGTCGTGCTGGGGGTGGTGTTTCAGGGTTTAGGGCAGTGCAGTAGTGTTCGGGCAGTGTAGGGTGTCGTGCTGAGGGGTGGTGTTTCAGGGTTTAGGGCAGTGCAGTGGTGTTCGGGCAGTGTAGGGGGTGCTGCAGGGGGTGGTGTTTCAGGGTTTAGGGCAGTGCAGTGGTGTTCGGGCAGTGTAGGGGGTCGTGCTGGGGCTGGTGTTTCAGGGTTTAGGGCAGTACAGTGGTGTTCGGGCAGTGTAGGGGGTCGTGCTGGGCCTGGTGTTTCAGGGTTTAGGGCAGTGCAGTGGTGTTCGGGCAGTGTAGGGGTCATGCTGGGGGTGGTGTTTCAGGGTTTAGGGCAGTGCAGTGGTGTTTGGGCAGTATAGGGGTCATGCTGGGGCTAGTGTTTCAGGATTTAGGGCAGAGCAATGGTGTTCAGGCAGTGTAGGGGGTTTTGCTGGAGGTGGTGTTTCAGGGTTTAGGGCAGTGCAGTGGTGTTCGTGCAGTGTAGGGGGTGGTGTTTCAGGGTTTAGGGCAGTGGTGTTCAGGCAGTGTAGGGGGTCTTGCTGGGGTTGATGTTTCAGGATTTAGGGCAGTGCAGTGGTGTTCAGGCAGTGTAGGGGGTCGTGCTGGGGGTGGCGTTTCAGGGTTTAGGGCAGTGCAGTGGTGTTCCGGCAGTGTAGGAGGTTGTGCAGGGGGTGGCGTTTCAGGGTTTAGGGCAGTGCAGTGGTGTTCGGGCAATGTAGGGGGTCGTGCTGGGGGTGGTGTTTCAGGGTTTAGGGCAGTGCAGTGGTGTTCGGGCAGTGTAGGGTGTCGTGCAGAGGGTGGTGTTTCAGGGTTTAGGGCAGTGCAGTGGTGTTTGGGCAGTGTAGGGGGTCGTGCAGGGGGTGGTGTTTCAGGGTTTAGGGCAGTGCAGTGGTGTTCGGCCAGTGTAGGTAGTCTTGCTGGGAATGGTGTTTCAGGCTTTAGTGCAGTGGTGTTCGGGCAGTGTAGGGGGTCTTGCTGGGGGTGGTGTTTCAGGGTTTAGGGCAGTGCAGTGGTGTTCGGGCAGTGTAGGGGGTCTTGCTGGGGCTGGTGTTTCAGGGTTTAGGGCAGTGCAGTGGTTTTCGGGCAGTGTAGGCGGTCGTGCTGGGGCTGGTGTTTCAGGGTTTAGGGCAGTGCAGTGGTGTTCGGGCAGTGTAGGGGTCGTGCTGGGGCTGGTGTTTCATGGTTTAGGGCAGTGCAGTGGTGTTCGGGCAGTGTAGGGGGTCGTGCTGGGGGTGGTGTTTCAGGGTTTAGGGCAGTGCAGTGGTGTTCGGGCAGTGTAGGGGGTCATGCTGGGGGTGGTGTTTCAGGGTTTAGGGCAGTGCAGTGGTGTACGGGCAGTGTAGGGGGTCTTGCTGGGGGTGGTGTTTCAGGGTTTAGGGCAGTGGTGTTCGGGCAGTGTAGGGGGTCTTGCTGGGGGTAGTGTTTCGGGGTTTAGGGCAGTGCAGTGGTGTTCGTGCAGTGTAGGGGGTCGTGCTGGGGGTGGTGTTTCAGGGTTTAGGGCAGTGCAGTAGTGTTCGGGCAGTGTAGGGGATCGTGCAGGTGGTGGTGTTTCAGGGTTTAGGGCAGTGCAGTGGTGTTCGGGCAGTGTAGGGGTCATGCTGGGGGTGGTGTTTCAGGGTTTAGGGCAGTGCAGTGGTGTTCGGGCAGTGTAGGGGGTCATGCAGGGGGTGGTGTTTCAGGGTTTAGGGCAGTGCAGTGGTGTTCGGGCAGTGTAGTGGTCGTGCTGGGGCTGGTGTTTGAGGGTTTAGGGCAGTGCAGTGGTGTTTGGGCAGTGTAGGGGGTCTTGCTGGGGGTGGTGTTTCAGGGTTTAGGGCAGTGGTGTTTGGGCAGTGTAGGGGGTCTTGCTGGGGGTGGTGTTTCAGGGTTTAGGGCAGTGCAGTGGTGTTCGGGCAGTGTAGGGGGTCTTGCTGGGGGTAGTGTTTCAGGGTTTAGGGCAGTGCAGTGGTGTTCGTGCAGTGTAGGGGGTCGTGCTGGGGATGGTGTTTCAGGGTTTAGGGCAGTGCAGTAGTGTTCGGGCAGTGTAGGGGGTCGTGCAGGGGGTGGTGTTTCAGGGTTTAGGGCAGTGCAGTGGTGTTCGGGCAGTGTAGGGGGTCGTGCTGGGGGTGGTGTTTCAGGGTTTAGGGCAGTGCAGTGGTGTTCGGGCAGTGTAGGGGGTCGTGCTGGGGGTGGTGTTTCAGGGTTTAGGGCAGTGGTGTTCGGGCAGTGTAGGGGGTCTTGCTGGGGGTGATGTTTCAGGGTTTAGGGCAGTGCAGTGGTGTTCGGGCAGTGTAGGAGGTCTTGCTGGGGGTAGTGTTTCAGGGTTTAGGGCAGTGCAGTGGTGTTCGGGCAGTGTAGGGGTCATGCTGGGGGTGGTGTTTCAGGTTTTAGGGCAGTGCAGTGGTGTTCGGGCAGTGTAGGGGGTCGTGAAGGGGGTGGTGTTTCAGGGTTTAGGGCAGTGCAGTGGTGTTCGGGCAGTGTAGGGGGTCGTGCTAGGGTATGTGTTTCAGGGTTTAGGGCAGTGCAGTGGTGTTTGGGCAGTGTAGGGGGTCGTGCTGGGGGTAGTGTTTTAGGGTTTAAGGTAGTGCAGTGGTGTTTGTGTAGTGTAGGGGGTCGTGCTGGGGGCAGTGTTTTAGGGTTTAGGGTAGTGCAGTGGTGCTTGTGTAGTGTAGGGGGTCATGCTGGGGGTAGTGTTTTAGGGTTTAGGGTAGTGCAGTGGTGTTTGTGTAGTGTAGGGGGTCATGTTTTAGGGTAGTGAAGTGGTGTTTGGGTAGTGTAGGGGGTCGTGCTGGGGTAGTGTTTTAGGATTTAGGTTAGTGCAGTGGTGTTGGGGTAGTGTTTTAGGGTTTAGGGTAGTGCAGTGGTGTTTGTGTAGTGTAGGGGGTCATGCTGGGGGTAGTGTTTTAGGGTTTAGGATAGTGCAGTGGTGCTTGTGTAGTGTAGGGGGTCGTGCTGGGGTAGTGTTTTAGGGTTTAGGGTAGTGCAGTGGTGTTTTTGTAGTGTAGGGGGTCATGTTTTAAGATGCAACGCTCCAATACCTGACCAGTCTGCACTACATAAAACTGCAAAAAACTAAAAATAAAAAGTGTTTTGCACACTTTTGTCATTGGGCTATATGTGGGCTACATCTGGGTAATATTTGTGCTACATTTGGGCTCTTTTTTCACTGGTGGCCATCTTGGAAGACTTCTTTGTTATGAAGTTTCCTAATTTCCTCATTTACTGCAGTCTCCTCAGTAGGAAATACTTTCAGTTTTTTACTTTGATTCCATCAAGAAGGCATTCAGATGTGTCACACATTTGCCATAAATTCAGAATGTTATTACTCTAGTTGTTCATTAGATCACTGTAGTAAAGCTACTGCTCACCAAGGAGTTAACTGGAAGTCTACTGCTGGTATTGAAAGTGATTGTTTCAGTCTGCATGTCAGAATTTTCTAATGAAATAGAAGAGGATTTGAGATCTCACTTAAAACATGCACTAAATTTTCTTTTTGCAGCACTAACCATAATTTCTATGGCAAAATGAACCCCTCATTTTGTTCCTTTTTAAATTAAATGTTGTAAGTGTTACCAGTTTATTCCAATCAAGATGGCTTCAGGTGTGCCATACTTTTGTCATAAGTAAGGCTGTTAGCACTCTAGTTGTTCTTTAGAACACTCTGGGAAGCTGCAGTAGAACACAAAGGCATCAACTGACAGGCTGCTCCTGTTGAAATATAACAGGAAGATATTTGAGATCTCACTTAAAACATGTCCTAATTTTTCTTTCTACAGCACTAACCATAATTTCTATGGCAAAATGAACCCCTCATTTTGTTCCTTTTTAAATTAAATGTTTTAAGTGTTACCAGTTTATTCCAATCAAGATGGCTTCAGGTGTGCCATACTTTTGTCATAAGTAAGACTGTTAGCGCTCTAGTTGTTCTTTAGAACACTCTGGGAAGCTGCAGTAGAACACAAATGCATCAACTGACAGGCTGCTCCTGTTGAAATATAACAGGAAGATATTTGAGATCACACTTGAAACATGTCCTAATTTTTCTTTCTACAGCACTAACCATAATTTCTATGACAAAATGAACCCCATCATTTTGTTCCTTTTTAAATTAAATGTTTTAAGTGTTACCAGTTTATTCCAATCAAGATGGCTTCAGGTGTGCCATACTTTTGTCATAAGTAAGACAGTTAGCGCTCTAGTTGTTCTTTAGAACACTCTGGGAAGCTGCAGTAGAACACAAAGGCATCAACTGACAGGCTGCTCCTCTTGAAATATAACAGGAAGATATTTGAGATCACACTTGAAACATGTCCTAATTTTTCTTTCCAGAGCACTAACCATAATTTCTATGACAAGATGAACCCCATCATTTTGTTCCTTTTTAAATTAAATGTTTTAAGTGTTACCAGTTTATTCCAATCAAGATGGCTTCAGGTGTGCCATACTTTTGTCATAAGTAAGGCTGTTAGCACTCTAGTTGTTCTTTAGAACACTCTGGGAAGCTGCAGTAGAACACAAAGGAATCAACTGACAGTGTCTGCCCTTGTTGGATGTACATGTTTTACTGAGAATGTCAGACTTCATTCTCACATGACTGAGAAAGATAATGTGAATTTACAGAAAATATGCTCTCATTTTAGCTTCTGGGGCACCTTCCAAAACTGTATGGGACAAGCATGTGAAAATAGTTTTCTCTCAAACATGATTCATGATATCCCAGCAGAAGGTTTTTCACAGGGTAAAATCACCTTAGAACACACCACAATTCCTGAAATTAGTATGGTACCATCAACAAATGAATTCTAATGTAACTAAAGTCTGTTATCACCCTTTATAGTTCTCCTTTTGGTAACCCTCAAAATCTTCGATTCACTACAATGCATTTCAATGGGGTACTATCATTTATATTGGTCCCAAGATGGCTGCCAGCAATTCCAGGATGAAGTGCTGACAGCCAATCAGATCTCACGATGACATGTGTGGTTAGGCTCCGCCCAGATATATATGTGTTTTTACTTTTGATTTTCTCAGCAACTACTGAACGGATTTACACCATTTAACAAAAAGGGTTCTTTTTTAACCAAGAACTACCTCTTTGCCAAATTTGGTGTAATTACGTTCAGCAGTTCGGGCTGTAGCCTTGCATAAAGTTTCCTATGGAAAATTGATTTTTTGACTCTTATTTTCTTAATTTCTCCGCAACTACTGAACGGATTTACACCATTTAACAAAAGGGTTCTTTCTGAACCAAGAACTACCTTTTGCCAAATTTGGTGTAATTCCGTTCAGCAGTTCGGGCTGTAGCCGTGTCTAAAGTTTCCTATGGGAAAATGAATCGGGAAAACACGCTTTGGGACCCCCTTTTTCTCGGCCCCGCTTGACGAATCACCCTGAGACTTTCAGGGTAGGAGCGGACCGGAGCGGGCCATAAAGTTTGAAAATTTCGCGAAGATTCGTCAACCGACGCAAGAGTTATTTCAAATAGAATGTCGCGGATTTCCTATGGAAAATAGGTCCTAACTATAACTATCTACTGGCGACCGCCAGTAGATAATATATATATATATTATCTACTGGCGGTCGCCAGTAGATAGTTATAGTTACAACCTATTATCCATAGGAAATCCGCGACATTCTATTTGAAATAACTCTCTTGCCGGTTGACGTATCTTCGCGAAATTTTCAAACTTCGTGGGGCGCTCCGGTCCGCTCCTACCCTGAAAGTCTCGGGGTGATACGTCAAGCGGGGGCCGAGAAAAAAGGGGGTCCCAAAACGCGTTTTCCCCATGCATTTTCCCATAGGAAACTTTAGACACGGCTACAGCCTCGAACTGCTGAACGGAATTACACCAAATTTGGCAAAGAGGTAGTTCTTGGTTCAGAAAGAACCCTTTTGTTAAATGGTGTAAATCCGTTCAGTAGTTGCTGAGAAAATGAAAAGTAAAAAGTTAGTGATATCTAGGGACGAGTAGGGTCCGCGTACCCTCCCGATCACGAGCTGCATGTTAATTGGCTGTCAGCTGGCTGTCAACATTCCGATTCAGGAAATGTTGGCAGCCATTTTGTCCCTCGGTAGAACCGAGGGACAGAAACAAGTGCGCAAAGCGCACAAAGGGGGCAGGGTAGAAACACCCTGACCCCCTAGGTTTGCTCAGGGGGTCCCACAAGGACCCCCTGGGCAAAAAAAAATAATAATTTTTTTTTTAAAAATCGGCAGGATGCGCTCAGGGTGCGCGAATCCTGCCGAAAAAAAAAAAAATCGAAGCGCGGTCTCCCGCGCTTCGATAGCACTGGCCCCCGGGTGGCCCAAGTCCCGGGGGCATGGTGGGGAGATAATTTAATGTGTGGGGGCCTCAAAGGGCCCCCCAAGCCCCGGGGACCGCCACCCCCCGGGGCTTTTTTTTAAAAATGGTGCGGGAGGGCTCTGAGCCCTCCCGCAGCCCCGGGGACCACCACCTCCCCGGGGCTTTTTTAAAATACATTATTAAACCTGTGTGGGGGGGGCTCCAGCCCCCCCACACGCCCCGGGGACCACCACCTCCCCGGGGCACTAAACATTTTAATATGGGGGTCCGTTACAGACCCCCAGAGCCCCGGGGACCACCACCTCCCCGGGGCTGTGTACTGAATGGGAGGGGGGCCGCGCGGCCCCCCTCCTGGAGCCCTTGATGGCCCTGGGGACCACCACCCCCCAGGGCCGGCTCCTGCAGTGTCCCGGGGTGCCTACCCCCGGGACACTGTAGTTTGCTATGGCAGGACGGGAGCCTCGCGGCTCCCGTCCTGCCATAGCAAACTGCTTTGGATATTGGAAGAGAGAGCAGGGAAACCTGCTCTCTCTTCCAATATCCAAAGCGATTGCTTTTCCACATGGGGAGCAGCATGTCAGCTGCTCCCCATGTGGAACAGCAATGCCGGCTCCCAAGGGACGTGGGGAGCCGGCGGGACTGTGGTGGGATTGGGGACCCCCCACAGTCCCCAACGGAGAGGGCCAGCCCCGGGGGATGGGATCCCCGGGGCAAGTAGGGCTCGGGAGGGGGCCACGCGGCCCCCTCCCCAAAAAAGAGAGAAAAATTAAAAAAAAAAAAATGGAAAGGCCGGCCCCGGGAGATGGGGTCCCCGGGGCCTTAAAATGGCCAGAGGAGGGGGCCACGCTGCCCCCTCAAAAAATAAATATAGAGGCCATGCCCCGGGGATGGGGTCCCCGGGGCCAATACAGGCCCAGGGAAGGGGGCCAAGCGGCCCCCTTCCCGTTTTTTTTTTTTTTAAAGGTAATTTAAAAAAGGTGTAAGGCCCTGGGGGATGGGGTCCCCAGGGCCCAAAAAAGAAAAAGGAAGGGGGGCCACACAGCCTCCCTTCAGGGGAGAAAAAAACAAAAAAAAACGATCGGGCCCGCAGGCCCCGCCCCTTCCTTCACCACTTGCAAACGCGCCCTGGCGCGTTTGCAGAGGGGGAACGAATCCCTTGAATACTGGGGGTCCCTGGGGGCCAACTAGCCCACCAGGTACCTCCAGTATGCGCCAGGGGCTGCCTTGCAGAGAGGTGTACAGAGGCCACGCCCCTTTTACACCTCTCTGCAACGCAGCTCTGTGGCGCTTTTGGAGGTATATGGTGGGCTAGTTGGACTCCGGGGACCCTCAGGATTCAAGGGGACTTAATCCCCCAACTTAAAACGTGCCACGGGGCGCGTTTGCACAGTGGTGAAGGGAGGGGGCGGGGCTTCAGGTGACATGTGTGCAAACAGGCCCCGTGGCGCGTTTTAAGATGGGGAATTAAATCCCTTCAATCCTGAGGGTCCCTGGGGCCAACTAGCCCAACAGGTACATCCAGAATGCGCCACAGAGCTGCGTTGCAGTGAGGTGTAAAAAGGGGTGTGGCCTCTCTACATGTCTCTGCAACGCAGCCTCCTGGCGCATATTGGAGGTTCCTGGTGGTCTAGTTGGCCCCTAGGGACCCTCAGGATTCAAGGGACTTATTCCCCCAACTTAAAACGCGCCACGGGGCGCGTTTGCAAAGATGTCACCTCAGGCCCCGCCCCTCCCTTCACCATTGTGCAAATATTCCTCTAAAATCAGCCGAAATAGGAATTCCGATTTACTCACCTGTTATCAGGAGAGACCTCAGTGCTGCATCTTTCAGCCCAGTACTGATCCTGAAAAGTAATTTTAACCGTACTTACCGGTAACTTGAATTTCCTTCATAGGCTAACATTGACTGGTTTCACTTGGAAATTCTTCTAAGTGTGGAGTTTTGGAACTTTAAAATATTCCTCTAAAATCAGCCGAAATACGAATTCCGATTTACTCACCTGTTATCAGGAGAGACCTCAGTGCTGCATCTTTCAGCCCAGTACTGATCCTGAAAAGTAATTTTAACCGTACTTACCGGTAACTTGAATTTCCTTCATAGGCTAACATTGACTGGTTTCACTTGGAAATTCTTCTAAGTGTTGATTTTTGAAACATACAAATATTCCTCTAAAATCAGCCGAAATCCGAATTCTGATTTACTCACCTGTTATCAGGAGAGACCTCAGTGCTGCATCTTTCAGCCCAGTACTGGTCCTGAAAAGTAATTTTAACCGTACTTACCAGTAACTTGAATTTCCTTCCATAGGCTAACATTGACTGGTTTCACTTGGAAATTCTTCTAAGTGTGGAGTTTTGGAACTTTAAAATATTCCTCTAAAATCAGCCGAAATACGAATTCCGATTTACTCACCTGTTATCAGGAGAGACCTCAGTGCTGCATGTTTCAGCCCAGTACTGATCCTCAAAAGTAATTTTAACCGTACTTACCGGTAACTTGAATTTCCTTCATAGGCTAACATTGACTGGTTTTCAGCAAAAAAGTTTCAAAGTGTTGATTTTCACAAACTACAAATATTCCTTAAAAATCGACAGTATGACTTAAACGCATTCTTTCAACTGTTTACAGGAGATGCACCAGTGCTGGATCCAGGATCCAACACTGAGTAAGAAAAAGTAACGATAACAGTTTTTACCTGCTAAGTGAATTTCCTTCCATAGGATAACATTGGTGATTCTATGAGAAAAAGTTTCAAAGTGTCAACTTTTAAAATACAATAATATTCCTTAAAAATCACGACTTTAACCAAAACGCTTTTACTCAACTGTTTACAGGAGATGTACCAGGACTGAATCTAGGATCCAGTCCTGTGGTTACAAAAGTAATCCATAAAGTAACTAATTGCATTTAACTAGAAATTCACATTGAGCTGAATGTTGCATTGTGTTTGAAAATGTGTTGCCCATTGCAACAACTGTAACTACTGTACTTAAAAGTCTATTGCGTATCTGCAAAGTATTTAAACTAAAGTAATTCATTCTGATAAAGTATTTTTTGTAATGTAATGTATAATGTAATTACAATGTAATTTAAAAAATAAAATATGTAAAAAAAAATTGTTTCTAAAAATGTAGTAAATCAGTATGAAAAAAATTAATATAACAATTAATACATTTAAAAATTGTCATTTACAAAACCTTTGAAATTCACTGAAAAAACCGTAGGTTTCAGGCACGTTATAGTTAGAAATTAGCATTTAAAAAACCTTTGAAATTCACTGAAAAAACCATAGGTTTCAGACACGTTATAGTTACAAATTAGCATTTAAAAAACCTTTGAAATTCACTGAAAAACCATAGGTTTCAGACACGTTATAGTTACAAATTAGCATTTAAAAAACCTTTGAAATTCACTGAAAAAACCATAGGTTTTAGGGACAGTTATAGTTACTTGGACATTGCACTCGTACAAAACCCGTGAAATTCCCCCGTTATAGTTAGTTCAGCTAACTATAACTCGCGCCCCCGCAATGCACTGCTGATGACGTCACATATTACATCACTCATGACATGGTCAGTGACATCACTGATGACATCATTGATGACATCTCAAATGACATCACTGATGACATCATCCACGTGATAATCTGATGCACCTCCTCACACCCTAATATAACCTTTGATACACCCACTCTAAATTACAGACTGCCATTCGCAAAACCATAGACACTCCAACACCAATAACTACATACCCACTCACTGATTCTTAGGTCTACACACACACATCCACTCACTCACCCGTACAGTCACTCATACTTACGGTCACTCAGTACAGGACTATCATATGCACTCTTACTCCTATATAGACACTCAAACAACGCCACTCATCCATAGAGATACTCACACACCTAGTCAGTCATGCAAATAATTAAACACACTACCATTTACTCACCTATACAGTTATACACACACCAGCTCACTTACTCATACAAATACTAGCACATTCTTACGCTCTTATACAATCACTGATACAAGCACACACTCATCCATACAGCCACTATCACAATCAGTCACTCTCGCTTATAGCTATTTATATACTCCAACACACATATATACTGCCTTTCGCATATGTAGTTACTCACACATGTACCACTGGGACATACATTCACTCACTAACACACTCTTACACACACTTACCCACCCATAAAGTCTATCACAGATGCACTCTTGAAACCATCCACCCAGTGAATCACCCACTCACACATCTATGCACAGAGTCGCACACACCCCTCCCACACAAACACTCAGGCACCCATACAGATACTCACACAAGCATTCAATAACTCAAATAGACACTCATGTAGCTATTCACAAACACATGCAGCCACTTACACAGCAACAGACAGACGGATACAGACATTCACCCAGTTTAGTCACTAACCCATGCATTCAGTAAGATACGTTAAATCACTCACTTATACAGTCAGTCACGCACCTACTAAATCATCCATACAGACACTTACACACCCACTCATTCTTCAATACGTCTTTTCCTATATATATTAAAAATATTTAAACTTTAGAGAAACACACAGTCACTGGATGATGTCATCAGTGATGTCATTTGAGATGTCATCAGTGATGTCATCAGTGATGTCACTGACCATGTCATGAGTGATGTAATATGTGACGTCATCAGCAGTGCATTGCGTGGGCGCGAGTTATAGTTAGCTGAACTAACTATAACGGGGGAATTTCACGGGTTTTGTACGAGTGCAATGTCCAAGTAACTATAACTTTCCCTAAAACCTATGGTTTTTTCAGTGAATATATATATATATATATATATATATATATATATATATATATATATATATATATATGTGTTAGAAATGGGGGTCTCTAGTTTGCAATGGTTTGCACCTTTGTCCAAGTAGGGACCCTTGCTTCTAGTCAGGGTAAGGGAGTTATGCCTTTAGATGTCTTATCTCAGAGGCAGTGTGTAAAGCATTTGTGCACACATACAGTAATACAGTGAAAACACTACAAATGGACACCACACCAGTTTAGAAAAAAGGAAATCTTTATCTAAACAAAACAAAACCAAAACGACAAAAATCCACCATACAGATATCCAGATATGACCAAAAACAGGTTATTCACAATAATAAAGCTTGTAGCAACAAATAGCTCCACCTGGGACTATTACGACGTCGTGGCCACTGACAATCCCGAAGAATGGCACCGACCGCGAGGTGCGCGGCATCGGGCCCTGAGTCGCATGGACCCTAAAGAACAGTACCTGGGTAAACAATGAAAGCAAATACGGTGCATGGCGTTGGGGAGGTGATGGTTCCTTGGCACCAGGCGGCGTTGGTTCCTTACGACCACAGGGGAGGTGAGGCATCGGTTCCTTACTGCGATGCAGGGGAGGTGAGATATCGGTTCCTTACTATTGCTTGTTACGACGATGTGGAGTCGATGGATTCGGAAGGTCACCCACATCAGGTATCTGCTCAGCGATGATGAAGCACCGGCGTCGTTGAGGTTGGGGCTGCATTGCAAGTCGAAGCGGTGCGTCATGAGCGCCACGAGCGGTGCACTTGGCTCCGATGCCAGCAGTGGCCTCTGTGACGGTGTCAGAGTCAGTACAGTGCAGCATCGGCAGGCGTCGGGGTGGCAGTGCAAATCGGGGTGGTGCGTCGTGCACTTCACCAGCGGTGCCCACGGCTTCGTTGCAGATTGCGGCATCGCTCGCTAGCGCTGGTGTTGCTAATTTGCTCTCAGGCAGCTGAAACAGCAGTTCCAGATGCAGGAGGACAGAGAAAATGAAGTGCTTGTGTCCCTGGGACTTCAGAACAGGAGGCAAGCTCTACACCAAGTCCTTGGAGATCTTCTTCAAGCAGGATACACAGCACACAGCAAAGTCTTGGTCCTTTCCTTGGCAGAAACAGCCACTGCAGGCCAACCCCGCACAGCTCTCAGGAAAGGGTCAGTACTTCTACTTCAGTTTTCCAAGCTCTTCTCGTTGGCAGAGGTTCCTCTTGAGTACAGAAGTAATCTAAAGTTCTGGGATCTGCGCCCCAATATTTATACCACATTTTCCTTTGTTCTCTTGTGGCAGAGAGTCTCTTAGCTCAGTGCAAACCAGTTCCAGTTCTGTCCTCTCTGGTCCAGCTTCCTGGCAGGAGGTGGAGACAGCATTGTGTAAGGCAGAGAGGGCCTTTTCAGGTGCAAGGAAATCTCCTCCCACTACTCTAAATGCAGCCCAGGTCTATTCAGCCCAGCCCTGGAAAGGCAGGACACCTCAACCCCCCCCCGCCCCCCCCCCCAGTGGCTGTCTACAGCCCCTGTCACTCCAAATCCAGACAGTCAATCCACAACCCAGCAGAGGCACACAGGATGGTTAAGCAAGAAAATGCCTACTTTCTAAAAGTGGCATTTTCAAACACATAATTTAAAGACCATCTTTACTAAAAGATGTGTGATTAAATTCTGAGTTCAGAGAGCCCAAACTCCATTTCTCTGTCCTGTCCCAATGGGAAGTTATACTTGTAAGCTCTTACGAAATATCTCCAATTCTGTCCTATGGGACAGATAGCCTTTCAATAGTGAAAAACGAAATACACCGTATTTCACTATCAGGCCATGTCACTCACACCAGTACATGTCCTACCTTTCACATACACTGCACCCTGCCCATGGGGGTACCTTGGGCCTACCTGAGGGGTGTCTTACATGTAAGAAAGGGAAAGAGTAGAGCCTGGCAAGTGGGTGCACTTGCTAGGTCCACATGGCAGTAGAAACTGTGCGCAGACTCTGCAGTGGCAGGTCTGAGAACCCTTTGAACAGCTGCTTGTGTGGGTGGCACAATACGTTCCTGCAGGCCCACTAGCAGCATTTGATTTACAGGCCCTGGCACAAACAGTGCACTGTACTAGGGACTTAGCAGTAAATCAGATAGCCAATCCTGGAAACACCAATCCATAAACAGAATTTACATTGAGATCATATGCACTTTAGCACTAAATAGCAGTGGTAAAGTGCGAACGGTCCTAAGACCAACAAAAGCAGAGTCAAAAAGAGGAGGTCAAAAAGCAAAAGGTCTGGGGATAAACCCGCTGAAAAAGCCAGGTCTAGCACAACCCCCTCCTAGCCTAAAGCCAGGGTAGACTAATCAATCCCTTGATGGATTTCCCTGCTTGGGGCAATAGAACACAGAGTTGGCCCCAAACATCGGGGGCACGTTCTGGTTCTACGCCTTGTTGAACCCAGTTGGATCTCTCTGTCCATAACCCCAGGCAGTGTCAGAGGGGTGCTCTGTTGATCATGATGCTGACATTTTTATGCCTGACCATAATGTAGAGTTGAATGTAAACTTAACAATAACACATCCACACCAAAAAAGTGTAGGAAGACAAGTGAAAACAGACAACTTTGACAGAAGGCTACTAGTTGTGCGAGCTGTAATGCAATAGAGGATTCGTAAAATTGATATACAGCAAAATGTCCAGTCAGATAAGTCAGCTGTCTTGCATAGCATGCATGTGCAATTTATCTAATATTAAGGGACACCAAGGGAAATTAGGCATTAGTAGTAATAGCAAACACAACAAGATAATGGACGGAGTGCTGAAACATTTCAACCACTCATCCCCAGTCACAGATCTGGGTTTAATCCATTGTTCTTTTGCTCACTATGCCACCCCAGTTTGGACCCAGCCATATGCAAATCAGTCTTGACCCTGTCCCTCATGGGAAAAGTCCAGCCCGAACTGCCAGGCCAGATCCTCCCTGGACCAGAAACAAGCATCCTGGGACCGGTTTCGGGATATTACCCCTCATCAGCCAGGCTATCTTGAATCCAGTGGCACAGTGAGCAAGGGACCCACGTCTGGGCATACCTTGGCCACCAGGGCAAACATAGCAAACACAACCAGATGATGGACGGAGTGCTGAAACCTTTCAACCACTCATCCCCAGTCACAGATCTGGGTTTAATACAACGTTCTTTTGCTCACTATGCCACCCCAGTTTGGACCCAGACATATGCAAATCAGTCTTGACCCTGTCCCTCATGGGAACTGTCCAACCCAAACTGCCAGGCCAGTTCCTCCCTGGACCAGAAACAAGCATTCTGGGACCAGTTTCGGGGTATTACCCCATATAAGCCATGCTAGCTTGAATGCAGTGGCACAGTGAGCAAGGGACCCACGTCTGGGCATACCCTTGACCACCAGGGCGAACATAGCAAACACAACAAGATGAAGGACGGAGTGCTGAAACTTTTCAACCACTCAGCCCCAGTCACAGTTCTGGGTTTAATCCAAAGTTCTTTTGTTCACTTTGCCACCCCAGTTTGGACCCAGCCATATGCAAATCAGTCTTGACCCTGCTCCTCATGGGAACTGTCCAACCCGAACTGCCAGGCCAGGTCCTTCCTGGACCAGAAACAAGAATTCTGGGACCGGTTTCGGGGTATTACCCCATATAAGCCATGCTAGCTTGAATCCAGTGGCACAGTGAGCAAGGGACCCACGTCAGGCAATACCCTTGGACACTAAGGGCAAACATAGCAAACACAACAAGATGATGGATGGAGTGCTGAAACCTTTCAACTACTTATCCCCAGTCGCATATCTGGGTTTAATCCATCATTCTCTTGCTCACTATGCCACCCCAGTTTGGACCCAGACATATGCAAATCGGTCTAGACCCTGTTCCTCATGGGAGCAGTCCAGCCCGAACTGCCAGGCCAGGTCCTCCTTCGACCAGAAACAAGCATCCTGGGACTGGTTTCAGGGTATTATCCCCTCATCAACCAGGCTAGCTTGAATCCAGTGGCTCGGTGAGCAAGGGACCCACGTCTGGGCATACCCTTGGCCACTATTAGCAGTAATAGTGCATTCAAGTTTACAGGAGAGTGGATATCTCGCAATTTGTGAAAACTATTGACAATTAAGAGCCTTCTTGAACTTGTAAGACGCTTTCTGAGAGTGATAATCAGTTCACGTATGTGGTATTTGAGTAGGGCAAACCTAGACAAAAGGCAGCGAAGCTCTGTACAGTGTCAACATTTAAAGGGTTAAAGAGGATGTTAAAGAAAACTCCGTACATTTGTTTAACATTATCATTAAACCATGGCACACTATGCTGAATAAATTTCACCAGATACATGGTGACTATATCTGGAAAGGAGATAACGCCACTCCTAATGGCCAGAGCTACTGACTTTGGATATGGGGAACCATGTTCTAGTCCCGTCATTGGCTCAACATCCTGTTATAATTCTGGCAAATCATTTAGGGCCTGATTATGACTTTTAGCGGTGCGGGCGGCCTGCCACTGCTGCACCCCTGCACCGCCAAGAGTCGCTGCCGCCCACCAGCCAGATTACAAGTAACTTTGTGGTCTGGCTAGCGGGCGGGTGGCGTGGCGGTTCCCGTGGCGGTGCCTCTTTCAAAGGCGGCGGTGCCTTTGAAAAAGGCACCACAATAGGAATGCCACACAGGTTCCTGTAAAGTTCATGCCGTGCAGGAACTGGAGCGCTTGCACACAGGGAGGCACATGTTGTGCCCCCCTGCATGCATCCCCAGGCTGAGGGGGCTCTGGGGGCCCTGTAGCGTCCCCTCTGTTTCAGCACCGCCAACCTTTTCATGGAGGAAAGACCTCCATGAAAACGCTGGCAGTCCTGCAACTTGTAGTATGCATGGCGGTGCCACAGCGGCACCACCTGCATCTTACAATGGCCCTTACCGCTACACCACCGCCAGGGAATGGAGGTTCTCTGGCGGAGCCAGCGGTCCAATTACGGTACGACCGCCCAACTTGTATTTGGGCAGTCAGACCGCCGGTGCGGCAGTGGCTGGACTGCCACCGCCGCGCCACCACCACGAGTTTTGAAATTAGTGCCTTAAAAACACAAGCAAAACGAATCTGATCTTGTGTAATGTAACCTAGTGCTCATTTAACCGTTCTAATGCCATTCAGCCAAGTTCACGCGATGTTAAACTGCCAAAAAGTAAGGCAAACACATATGCTTTTGTATAATCATGTCTTTAGTGGCCATTGAAAGGAATTTGCAACAATCTCTATTCTTGTCCCTCGTATTTCACCGTCTTCCGAGTGATTGGTGTATGTCCTCTTTGTCTTGCACATGTGTTGCTACTTGTACATTGGACAAGGTTGCGCAACATACAACCCATTTCTGCAATTTTATAAATCTACTCCATGAACGCACATCACTAAAACCAGCGCACTCGAAGTGGTTTTTCTTATATTGTTTGGTTGACGAAAGACCCTCAAGAGGCAGGATTCCAATGGCGGCCCAGCATCACCTGTGAAAAGAAGATAGAACATGAGATGTGGCATTGAGGGGCCAATGCAAACTAAATGTAGTGTGGGCATATGCAAAGGTCTTACATTACCACCATGTCTGTGGAGCTAAACAATTGTTGCTCAAAATATAAGGCTACTGTGATAATAGGCTAAAACTAATACATCAGTTAGAATACCAATCACACGACAACCATGTTCTGTTGGGATGAAACAGTGGGCTCATTTGAGGTAGTAATCTGATTTGTAAAATCTTCGAGTCGTGTATAGACCCTGGACATTTTGCACATGAGAGCGGAAGTAGATCCGCCATATTTGAGGGTTCAACACTTAAAGAAAAACCTCCTCTCTAACCTTTGGAGGGAGCTAGTATTATGTCTGTGCATTCCAGGGCACCAACCACATTGAGGAACTGTGCAAGTGAGTAAAATACTGCTTTCCGTTTACCTGATTCCTTTCTTGTTTGATGTAAGAAGATGTTCTGGTGCACGTTTCAATGCATTAATGACTTGTTCAAAGGCTGTGAGATTGCAGCCCCACAGCGCCACAATGTTTTAAAAAGTACAGGTGGCACAAAACTGAGGAACAACGAGTAGCTTACGAACACCTTTAGTCAAAAAATCATTATAATCGAGGACGCTAGTTTTTGAATTGTTTTAAGTGTAGGTATCCACACATTGCCCACAAACATCTGTTTATGGTTTGTCTTTAGTTCCACAACAGTACACAAAGATTCTAGTAGCAGCAACTCGATTTTCTTTGCCCTTAGAGTTATGCTGTTATCAATCGTCCAAGGCTGTGTAAGGCTGATGATGGATTACGCATGTATTGCTCATCATTATTACAAAGCAGGATAAGCAACTGGGTGTCATCCAGGTAGGTGTAAAACTCCACCACACTTGAAAGCAACAAACCCTATAGAGGTTTTCAAGAACATTAAAGAGGCTGGTGACAGCGCTGATACCTGGGTGACCTCACAGACCACCCCATAGCTGGGACCAGCATCTAAATATAGTTAACTTGGGGAGTCCTTCCCTCGAAAAGATGGAGTCCATATTAGAGTTTGAGTTTTTTTTTTTTTAACATATGTTTTTTCCATCATACCAGAGAAGCTCACTTTTGATGAATATGTTCCTTCACCATCCATGGTCAGGTTCATTACGCCATCTCGTGGTCCCAATATAAGAAGACAGAGTGGGTTTGCCTCTTAATGATGGAACTATCTTACACTGGGGATTTGCATGATTGACAACAACTTCATGTTGTCAGAGAAAATTGAAAACTTGTTTCCCCCCAGCAGATTTAGTTGTTGGTTGAACCCAAAACACAATGAAAATGTTGGTCGCTGTATATTCATCAACAGTGTCAAAAAGTATGCTATCCTTAGTGCTGGGTCCTCTGTATTGCATTTCCTACAGCAATCTACAGTAGGACAGGTAGATTCCATGTTGGTAAAATGTTGTTGCTGTTGCTTCACACAAGCTTGATGTTCGTATCGCTTGATAAATGACCTTTACCAATGTAATCATCAAGCCCAACTGCAGAAAATTAATTCTTCCATGATTACTGGGAATGTTCTACTTTGGTATGAAGTTCAGAGGCCACAAAGCTTACCATAGGGTAGGGCTATAAAATCTCCTTCCCGTGTTGTAAACCTGGACAGAAAGGAATTATACTGCAACTCCTTCTCATCCTTTGATAATGGTAAAAGATACCTGAGTTGCAATGTCACGTCCAGTGGCGACCCGTGCAGATAAACTCGGTGCGGCGGGTGGAAGTGACAAATAACAGAATAGGGAAAATACAATAAATAAATAAATAAAGCCCCTTACCTTGTGCAAGGTAAGTGGTTTTATTTATTTATTGTATTTTCCCTATTCTGTCGTTTGCCACTTCCACCCCTCCACCTCGCCCCACCATGTTTACCTGCACGGGCCGCGACTGGTCACAGCAGCAGCTTTTTAACTACTGGGTTAAAGAGGGCCAGAAATATTCGTCTCTTTCACCCCAGGGTTCAGGTGGGTCCCACTGATCCCCTCCGTGGTGGCTGGTGACATTTCAAAGTGGTGGGGTTTAAAAGTTAGGGATGAGTGTTTCGCCCCCACTGACATAAGGGGTATTTAGGAGGTTCTCCTAGAGAACATTTGGAAAAAAAAGTGCCAAGTTGTGCATTTTAAAGCAAATTTAAGAAAATGTGTGTAACCAGAGACAAACAGAATTAAATCTTGGTTGACAATTTGCGAAATTGTCACTTGTGTGTTTATAGAGCCACAAGGTCCCAGCCTGCGACTGAGAAGGTACTGTTAATATGCAAGCCAAATTGTTTTGCACACACTATAAGTGTGGTTGCCACAAAAACTGTAAAGAGATTTCTTTTCAATATAAAACAAGTGTTTGCAAAATATATATTTTTTGTGGTACGCAAAGGTAACTGCTTCTAAAAGAGCGCACACACCTTAAAGATAAATTTGAATTAAAGTAATCACTGAGAAATACATTCACTTACGTCAGTTGGTAACCGGTATGTAACCAGAGAGAAATGGAATTGAATCTTGGTTGGGGCAGTAGGGAATAATGACTTGTGTATTTACAGTGTTACAAGGTCCCAGTCTGTGAGAAAGAAGGCAGTGTACAATATGGCAGTCATTACTTTACAATTTTATTACATGTGGTAAAAGGATCACATATGGCAGTAGAGTGTCAGTCATAAGTTCACTGAAACTATGGAAATGCCGCACATAAGCAGTCTGAAAACTTGGCAGCTATTGTTGCAGGGATTCTGCACAAACACAGAACAATGCACAGGATTATAGGACCTTGCTGTATAGGGACTGGGTTTTCCTACCACCTTAGTACCCACGAGCCCAGGACCAACTAGCTATAGTGTCTCACTTGCTCTCCTACTCACTCACAGAGAAACAAATGATTAGACACCCCAGAACACAACACTCCCAGATCTCTCAGGAATCGCGGTAACAAGACACACCCTTTTGCTCGCACTCTTGTACTTGTCATAGCTTGACATGTTCGATAGAAATGTAATGACTGTCCTTAAGACCTGGTAGTGGAGGCAGGACCACAGTACGGGTGCCTTTCAAGCCAGGGACTCTGACCGGTGCACGGTATGATGGACCAAATTCTTTTTTGTTCTCCACTTTTTCTCGGACCAGGTCTTCAACTTTAGGAAGCCAGCCAGAAACTGGAATCAGCACAGCTGGATCAGTGGAAGAGGGCAAATGTGCTTTTGCTTGTGAATCACAAGCTTTTTGTAGATCCTGTAACATAGCACAATGATTATCTACGTCAAACGTTGCGGCAGCCGCCACAACGTCTAGACCATCAAGGTCTGGCACAAACATTTTAATGCCAAAGAGCAGTTCGTATGGGGTCTGCCCACCCAGAGATCTTCGAGGGAGATTATTTAGTGCACGTTGGACTCCATATAGATGAGTCAGCCAACTCCTGCCAGTACCTAAGACTCTAGCTGTCAAAGATTGCTTTAAGTCATGGTTCATCCGCTCCACAACTGAGTTGCCCTCAGGCCGATATAGAGACGAAAATTGCACCTTCACCCCCAGAGACTTCATCGCATCCTGGTAAGCCTTAGAGGCAAACGCAGGACCTTGGTCAGAATGGAAGGTGCCACAGGCAAATGTCTCGACAAAGAGACGCAAATCTTTTATGACAGTTCGAGCTTCAGCACTACGTTGCGGCCAAACCCAAAGGAATCTAGTGCACGAATCCACTGCAACCAAGATATGTTTAAAAGAAGTGTCAGATGTCAAAGGACTGCAGTGATCAAGATAAATACAACCAAAGGGTTGGTTTGAAATGTAAAGTTGAGTATGAGGTGGACGTGCAACAATAGAAGGCTTAATTTGTTGACAAATGTCACAAGAAAGAACATATTACGCGCCTGTTGATATAAACCGTGCCACCAAAAACGTTGCTGTAAAAGTAAATTGTTGCAGTTACTCCGGCATGGGCAGAAGCCACGCGTTCATGAGGGGCAGTGATCAAAGAAAGTCTGCAGTCCTCGTTGGGAATCAGCCTATCCCCAACGGACAGGATAGTCACAAACGGAGCCGGATCAGGAGACAAGTGATATGTGTAACATGAAGGGAAACCTTGGGGAAACTCTGTTTCCTCTTTAGTCGCAGTTATAGCCGCCAAAATATCATCATCAATTTTAGTCATAGACCTAGTGACTGCTGCTACTGAACAAGTGGCTACTGCAGATTTGGCTGCCTCATCAGCCAGTGAATTACCAACAGCGTGTGCTCCCACGCGCTGATGGCCCAAAGTATGGATAATGTGTGAGCGGCAAATGTTCCTTAAGAGCGGCCACTCGAACCCAAATCGTTTTATGCTTAATTACGCTACCTATAGAATCACGAAAATCATTTTGTGTCCAGAAGAACAAGTTGTCATTGAAGGATTGTACACAGTAAAACGAATCGCATACCACAAGTGTAGGAACATCGGGGTCAGCAAACTCAAGAGCTAAAACCAAAGCACGTAACTCGGCCAATTGAGCCGTGCAATCACCAAGTGACTGTGTGTGCACTAAGGAGGATTTAAAATCCCCATCAACAATTTTTCCTGGCACAATTGCGCAGGCAGCTGAATAAGCATGTTTAGAACCAACTGCCGGCTGTGCGGAACCGTCTGTGTAAATATTACTTTTGTATTGATCAAGAGGAAGCAATGACAATGGAGGAGGATGAACATGTTCTTATTGTAAAAACTCCTGTGTTTGCAAAGAAGGGTCAAAGACAAAGTTGACATCAGCCAATGTCAAAGAGCTAGCCCATTGTATCCAATGTGGATTCAAGGTTTGGAATTCGGAACACTAACCTTAGTAACCGCTTCTAAAGCAGGTACCGGCGAGACCATGAAAATGCGTTTACCTTGCACCAGAAAGCGCTCCTTCAGGATCGCCATCTGATCCGCTGTAAATATTTTTTCAATAGAAGAGAAATGCATCTCTGCAGGAGTATATAAATGCGATTTATAAGCAATGGGGACCGTGTCCACATAATTGAACGTCAAGTAAGTAAAACCCAATGCGCCTGGTACAATCCTTATGACACAATTTGTAGAATTGTCTCATGTTAACAAGAAGTTGGTCGCAAGCAGATCAGACTGCAAAAACCGAAGAATCGCAGTATGTTCCGGAAGCCAACAGGAAGTCGAAAAAGAAGGTTGTATCAATGAGTAAAGCGGTTTGATACGTTGGGTATAATCAGGAATATATGTCCCCCCGAAATTAAAAAAACCCAGCAAAGACTGTCATTTTTTAGGTGTAGATGGATGTTGCAATTGAGCACATTTCTCCAGAAAGTGGGGGGCAAATCCCCTACCTTCATTATTGAGTTCGTAACCAAGAAAAAGTACAGCCAAGAAGGCGATATGAGACTTAGCAAAATTGAATTTGTAACCAAAGTTTGCTAAATGTGTGATAATGCAAGAGATGCTGCTGTAATTCATCATCCGTCAAGTATATGTCATCGACGTACGAGAAGGCATCAGGGTCGATCTCATGCAAAAGGGACACAATGTGTGCCACAAACACACCAGGGCTATTCTTATATCCCATAGGCATTCTCGCATATCGGCGCTGATTGGCCAGCGCACTGAATGCTGTCAAATCACGGCTCTCAGGAGCCAAAGAGTGACTGTAAAATCCATTGGAAATATCCAATGTGGTTATGTATTTTTTGCGAACAATGTTATTCACTAACGCAGAGCTATGTGTGTTCTGAACCGCAAAGGTTGGAAAGTGACTGTTTAAATGTCTGTAATCTAAAACTATGCGATATGAACCGTCCTTTTTCAATATAAGAAAAAGAGGATTATTCATTGATGAAACACAGGGTTTAATCACACCCTGATATTCCAATTGGGTCAAGATTTCACTTACGGATGCCTTAGCGTCTCGTTTGATAGGATATTGTGGTTGGGGCTGAGGTGTGGAACACAAAGGAATCACATGAACTGGGGAATCCTCGTCCCAACCTGCCTGATTGCGATATAACGCCAGGGCTAAAGATAAAGCCCACTTCGAGGCATAAGCCATTTTATCGTCATCAGGAACATATTGCGAAAAACTAGGAAGAATAACATCTTCCCCTCTAGGGGAAGCTAAGACAAAAGGGGGAGGCCAATCAACCTCCGCCAACAAAATATCATAAGAAGAAGTGAGGTGTTCCCAAAACACTGCTTTAATTGTTCGTCTAGTATCACCTTCATTTCGGAGGATTACTTTCTAAAGTCTATCTGGAGGAGCAATCCGAGTATCAGCTGTTTTTACTGTAATAAAAGTGTCAGTTGCTTTCGCCTCCAGACGCTGGTGGAGTGTCTGCCGCACTATGGTAACCTCCACCGCGCTGTCCAGGGGGGTCACCGCCCAACTCCTGTCGAGGAGCAGGGTTCTCACCGTCTGAGGCATACTTTGCAGTCAATGCGGCAACTTTTTTCTTCTGAAATGGGGCACGATATTGAGGTGGTTCCCCCTGCTTGACTTTTACATCAAACTGGCGCTGCGAGTCGCGTCTTGCTTGCGCCGGCTCCCTTTCTCTGCGATCCCAACGTCCTCCTCCCCCGAATTGTTGATCCAACGATTCCTGAAAGGAACGAGGAGAACGAGGATCAGGAACCTGGAACCTCTTGGGCGTTTTAATTTTAAAGCGGTCGCGCAAATCATATCTACGTTCAGAAGCGTCAAGTGGTGGTGAGCCAGCACGAGAACTAGGCTTCTGTTGTTGCTGCTGATGATTTTTATTCCAAGCCTTTTTAGGAAAGACTGGACGACCCTTCTTCTCAGGAGGGGGGCTTATTCTGTACCTGATTAAAAGGTCTTACTCCCAAACTATTGCGTCCTAATGAGGTATGCACCTCCGCAATAATAATTGACAACTGCCGCTGCGATCATTGTTTGCCACAGCCGATAGGCGTTGACGGACTTGTAAGCAAACTGCCTCACCTTTGATGTTAGCCAGAATCATATCGGAGACAATAGGGCACATGCCCACTAATTTCATCCCCAATTCCAGGGCTGGACCAGCCCCGTATTCATCTTGTACCTTCTTTAGAACGCTCGGTAGAATGCTCATGGAGGGGGTGCCAAAGCACAGCGTATACACTGAAGCAAACACCGTCCCCCAGGTGGTGCAATCAGCTAAAGCGGGAATAATACCACTTGGTAAACTCATTGTTAGGATCCTGTGTTTCTCAACAGTAGTAGTATGCGGAAAAGCCTCGAGTTGCTCAAAGTTTTCTGCAAGCCAATATGGTAAATCATCTCTATTCTGAGGATGTTTGCCCATCACTGAATTAACAATGACTGGGCTTATGACAAGACCACCCCCGTGTCCAGGCGGAGGAGGCGCAGCTCCAGGCAGAGGTACTTGAATTGCATTTGACATAAACTGGATCACACTTCTGTGTATATGGATAAGTGTTGTA
The DNA here is from genome assembly GCA_963921515.1 of Calotriton arnoldi. Classification (NCBI taxonomy): domain Eukaryota; kingdom Metazoa; phylum Chordata; class Amphibia; order Caudata; family Salamandridae; genus Calotriton; species Calotriton arnoldi. Next base: position 57,375 of record CAWUFW010022531.1, on the reverse strand, counting down.
TGTAACTGGCGTAGCTCTGCGAGTGTAACATTAAGTTAATTTGGATGAGGTGTAAAACCTGCCAAAATGGGCCAAGTGGCCCCATCGACCGATAAGGGGCCTAAACGGACCACAGAAACAGGGTGAGGAAGGGCGCCATTAAACCAGATGGTATGCTCCCAGGCCGTCAACGGAACTTCAAGTAATGCATAAGGGCAATAAGCCCACGACACTGCTGCTGCCGTATATTCATTAAAAAAATGATCATTTCCATCCTCTGCCGGAAATGTAACCCAAGAGTAAAAGACCTCGGAGCGGTAAGCCGTGTCCACCTCGACAACAAAGATGAATGACGCCCCTGCAGCGGGGACTCCACGTTGAGTCAAAAATGCTGTAACCGCCATGCGGTTAGGTGCCACAATAGCGACTGTCATTACGAAAACGGAAAAGGATAAACCAGGAGAACTGTAGCGCAAAACCGGGTTGAGACAGAGAAAAAAAACATTTAAACTTCAAGCTTGAAAAACCTATAAAATACAAATATAGGAGGCTAAGCCGTCACACCACGCACGTCTCCGGAAACCGGTGAGAGGGTATTGTGAACAAGCACAAGCGCTACTCAGGGGTCTCTTGAATAAGTACCAGACCAAACGTTGGTGGCGCCATGTTGGAGGGATTCTGCACAAACACAGAACTATGCGCAGGATTATAAGACCTTGGTATATAGGGACTGGGTCTTCCTACCACCTTAGTACCCACGAGCCCAGGACCGACTAGCTATGGTGTCTCACTCGCTCTCTTACTCACTCACAGAGAAACAAATGATTAGACACCCCAGAACACAACACTCCTAGATTTCTCAGGAATGGCGGTAACAAGACACACCCTTTCGCTCGCACTCTTGTACTTGTCCACAATAAGATCTGACAGAGACACGAAACAGTTTAAAATATTTATTTTAACTAATGTGCCCTAACATGCAGAATATGTGCCACAACAAGCAGGAAAATGCATAATACAAATATAGTCAGCATAGCAACTAATCCATAAATCATGAAGGGAGATGTCATCATGGAAAGACAATAGAGCCTAACCTCTCTCCCCTTGCTACGGAGCAGTATTATTATATGTTAGAAGATTTCTGGGCTTTGTCAGCAGACCCATACCTTAGCCTATAGATGGTAGATCTACATCATAGGTGCTGTCTCGCTGTTCTCCCTGGAAAGGTCCCTCTCCAAGTGTCTGCTACCTATTCGTGTGTTCCACTAATAACCAAAGTACATTGTCCAAACAACAGCTGCATCGGTATGTTTTGTCTAAGGGCTAAGGTCTGGCCAGAACAAAATACCAATGGGCATTGTTGTTCGACCTTGCACATAATGTTCAGTCAAACTCCCAGGAACATGCAGAGAGTGAACACAGCGATGAGTTCTCTTGTGAAAGAAGCCATAGAAAATATTGCAAAAGCAAAGACATGTAGTAACGTGCGCAAAGCAGCAGGCAGGCTGCAACGTGCTCATGCTAACTTAGTGAAGACGACAATGTCCCTATGGGCCACGAGACACTATGAATGAACAGTTCAACTGTCGGATCCCTGAGGAGCAAAACCTGCCATTGAGAGCAGATGTGTCACTGCAAAAAATAATTAACAATTAAAAAAACACTCAAGGCAACCTGGCTATAAAAAATGTGAATGTCACCGCCTAAAATCCAAGACCAGCCTTCCCTTCTTCACCACTGTGTGGCACTGGAATTATTCATTAGATTTGCTTTCTCTCTTCACACTCAAGCAGGCAGCAGGCACCATGACAAGCACATTCCAGCTCACACTTTATGGCTCACAAACAAAAACAAACCCTCTTCATCCTCACCAGGCACTCACCTGCTTCCTTTCCCTCTCTACACCAGGCTGGTTTGCTCTCTGCCTGCAACATTTGCACTTACAGCACTGACAAGTACTTATGGTGATCCACAGAACTTCCATATGCATTACTGAAAGTTTTTCTGCTACCTTTCTACCCCTCACAAGAAGTGCTCTCTTCTGACCTTTTGACCTTTTCACTGCTCCAAAGCTCCACTGGTACTCTGTCCATGAAGACCTGTGAGCAGTCTCTTGCCTTCCATCCTTACTGATTGCCCTCTTTTTTTTTAGCAGTTATGTAGAGGGCGAAATCGACCCAAAGGTATTGGAGCACTTTATAAGGTCACATTCATTGGGGAGATGAAGTGAATTTGCCCAGGATGACAGGATGTTAAGCCAACGCCAGGGCTTACTGGTTTCCGAGTTAGAAAGTCGGCAGCTATGGCAATGACCCCACTCCCTCTCCTCTAAATGGAACGTCACATTGTTTAGTGGTTAAATGTAAATGTTGGGCCCCAGCCTTCGCTTTCAAGGGGCATATAAAGTCAACGATGTACACATTTTGTATTGCAGCATTGATTTGTTCGCCACTTATCATTCAAATTCACTAAGAACCATGAACGGGCTTAACTATTGTAAATGTACATGTTTTGTTAGCCATCCTTGTAGTGCGGGGCAGGAGGCATTGTTCGTGCTGCAAGTTGAGCCAGTGCTGTTATGGGTTCCCTTCTGGTGAAAGCAGCAGGTTTGCTTTTAACACTGAAGGTGCTAGTCAAACAGTGCAGAGGTCTACATCTTGGTATTGTGGTGGCCTTTTGGCAGCTAATTCTTTCAGAAGCTCTGGCACTTACTTACATACTCTCCCCTCGAGGTCACAGAGTTAGGTCACATAACCTCAGTTACTTCAGAGGCGGCAAGCAGCACCCTTTTCCAGCTCGTCACAGAAGTGATTGACAGGCAGTCCCAGGAATACAGAGATTATGCCCTATATGCTTGTAAATGTGACGCTGCTGTGCGTCATGAATGGGAGGTCTCTTCAGACCCCAGAAAATTGAAGGCCAGGCTTGGCATTAGGTCAGCCCTTAACCTGCTTAGTGATTTAAAAAAAAAGAAAAGGAAATACTGTTTGGCTTATGCTCACCGGAGAATTTGTCCCTCTCAAGAGTGCCTGGCTGTCTGACTCTCATCCAAGGGCGAGAGGCAGCCAGACACTGAGGGCAGCACTCGGCATGGGCTTAAAGACATTATTTAATTAAAAAAATACTAATGTGGATGGTAATTGCTCTTGGCAATTACCATGCAGATAACTTGCAAATTTTGGTGGACGGAACACTCCCGTCCTCTACTGGCAGCCGCTGGTGCCCCTCACCAATTCTTAGTGGGAGTCTCTGAGAAACCTGTTGATCCAAAACAAACATAGTTCCAGGATTAAATAACGGAGTAATATTACAATGCTTATGGAGTGTGTAGTAATATTAATTTACATAGGGGTAGCCCAACACAAATGACCCTCGCCTTGTTGGATGATGTGCCCCTCTGGTAGTGTTGCCTAAATGGTGGTGCACTCTGCTCAGCTCTACAAATCACTGCACAATGGGCAATGCAATACTTCTGTCAGTGACATAGCTTAGTCAGTGAGATTCTGGGTGTGTGAATCTGAGATTTCCCATCCATCTCCACAATGTCCTTTACTAAAATAAAAGTTTTCATTAACCAGGGTTGGGTGGCTGAATTGGGAGGGTAGAGGATTTTGTAATTAAATAAGTTGAAGGAAATAATTGTGATTTTTTTTTTTTAAATTGAAAATTAATCAACATTTTTGAAGCGCATCAAATCTGTTTGTTCATTTTGTATTATATAGAAAGAATTTGCTAACATCCTGCAGAAGACTGGTAAGTTGGGCATATGTTATTGGAAATCGACTTCTTTAGGAAACTGTCACCTGCGCTTTACAGATTTCACAAGGTTATATGCCTGCTGCAGTGATCTGTGTGACAAATTCAGCATGTCATTGGTTCCAAAGCCTGTAAGACAACCTGGGGCCCTCTTACATATATTGCTCACTTTTCCTGTTTTAGCCATGGAGCACCTTCAAAGAGGTGCGCCGTGCACCATATTATGTTGAATGCACTGCACACAGAGCAGCTGCAAACTCGTGCTGCCCTAGCGATAGAGCATTCAAGTTAAATACAGGGTGGCTGCTTCAAAGCTACTCTGTGTTTCACAGTGCAGGCAGCACCTGACTGCACTTTCAAAAAGGATTAGAGATCCCCTTCCAGGCGGGTGCAGTGAGTGACTGCACCCGACTGCTAGGGGATGTCTAGGGGGTCCATAGGACCCCCTTTCATCCCTTGAGAGGACTGCCCTCAGAGAACACACTGACCGTGCATCACCTTTATGTGGTGCACTTTCAGACAGCTACTTTGCCTTTGCGCCTGCATCCATATCACGGTGCGGATGCAAAGTAAAGAGATTCGCTGGTGCTACATGTGTGCCAGAGCTATATGTATGACAGAAAGGGCTGCACAAGATTCTGCGGCCTCTTCAGTAATATCAAAGTGCCAGAAGGCACACAAATTGCTCCCAGGGCATTTTCTGTAATGTTGCACCACAAAACTCTCCAACAACAGGAAAGGTGACTTCCAATATTTGACAAATTGATTTTTATGAAGAAAAAGTGAATGTAAATGAGGCCTGAAATTCAGTATTGCCGTAATAGCGCTTACATTTTGAACAGATATATGCGAGAGATCTAAGTCTTTGTACATTCACTACTTCCTGCTATAAAACATAAAAGTACAAGTGGAAATGTTGTATAATTTTGTTCTTTCTCATTCACTCCATATCCGTTTCCTCCTCAAACCACAGAAGAACTACTTGATCAGAGGATCATTTGTATCAACCCCACTCTCTGCTTTCCCATCATGGCAAAGATATTTTGACATTGTCTATGATTTCCCAAACACTTATTCCAAAAGTTGTGAATCTTTCCTCTTAGCAATGAAGACCAGGTTATATCTTGAAAGGATATTTTTGGTCAGATTATGTGAAAGAAATCAGGTGTCAGCACAGCTGAATACTTGCCTTTGCATATCTTTACGACCTTGTGTGTGAGACAGAGAGAAGGGCAGCTCTAAATGAGTGTTTCTCGGGTTCAAAAGGAAATTGGCCTCTGCTGTGATGAGGCCAAAGGAAACCCAACACAGATGCTACTGTTATATTCTTGTTTTGCAAATATTGTGTATTTGGTTTTTAACTAAGTAGATGGAATGTCTAGCATTGCGTGGCAACGGATACCATCTATACTGTAGGGATTCTGGAATGTTGAGGGGGTGGCGGTTGCGAGAGGAAGTCGATCAGGAGCAGATCAAGGGTCTTTTCATCTTGCTTTATAAACTACAAATTATCCTAGTTCCATTGGTGTCCTGTCTTTCAAAACTGGTGACGAGGATGGGATGAGGAGTCAAGGACACTAGGACGTGATAAGGGATAGTGCTGCACAGTGGCAAGATATTCGTCAAGTGGAAGTTCTACCCTTGGTCTAGGAGGAGATCGAAGCGATCCGTATAGACTATGTGGCAAGAGAGACGGAGAGAGAGGGACGCCTCATGCTGGTGAAACCTGTGTTGGAGTGGAGTTCACACAGGTGAAATTTGTGTTGGAGTTCACACAGTACCTGTTTGTTGGTGGCACGCAACGTGAAATTGGCATTTTACTTGCACGCGCGTTGACTTGCTCGAGCACGACCTGGAGTGCAAGACCCTGCGCGAGTCTGCGGCTGTTGGGTGACGTATGTTCGTCACATTCACAAGAAGTGCCCAGCCATCTTTACATTGTGCCTTCTGCCATAATACGCTCTGTAAGAGCGTGCCGCCATCTTCGGAGAGGAGAATTTAATTTCTCGAGTGCCGTACTACACTCGACGCTGAGCGCGCTGCCATTTTTGAAAAAGCTACCTGTAAGCAACTACCATTCAGTGAGCGCAGTGTATGCGGAGTGTTCCACGGTGCCGTGTGTGGAAGAGGCGCTACCCTGAACGGTGATGCACACACCTCAACGCGTAGTCGGCAAGATTGCGCGGTGATGCGCATACCCATTTCCTGACGCTGGTAAATTTCACTATGATTCAGCACATATTGCTGACATGCATATCATTTAGAAGTCTAGGGCACATGTTGTTATGTTTGTGTTCCTGCTTCCTGCGTGTTACTAGCGTGTCCTGAACTTGTTTTGAATTGTTTTGGTGGCACGCACACCATCCAGGGGTATATTGTGAGCAAAGAGACACCCTGGGAACAATAACAATTGTGCATATTTCTTTTGTGTTGCTATATATCTTTAGTGTTATAATATAGGACATTATGGCAACACAGTCTATGGCTGCACCACCTTTGTTTTTGCAAAATCCTGGTCAACCATGCATGGGTTGAGAGGATTGGAGAGAGACCTTCGAGACATATTTGAAAGCCATTGGGGGTGATGTGTACATTGCGAAAAGGAAGTTGGCCATTCTCAAACATTGTTTGGGTTTAGAAAGTAGAAATGTGTTGAAGACATTGCCTACCATAGAAAAAAGGAATGTGGATGAAAATTCTGATGAGGATGGTGAGTATGTGTATGAGGCAGCCTTGAAGGCATTGGAAGAGAATTTTGGGGAAAAAGTAAGTGTGGTAGTGGAGAGGCACAATTCTTTTTCTCGTGCTCAAATGCAAGGCGAATCAATTGAACAGTACGTAGCGAATTTGAGGGGGTTGGCAGTTACTTGCAAATTCAAAGAACCAAGAGATGAAATAATAAGAGATCAGATGATAAATATAATGTATAATATGAAGGTCCAAGAAAAATTGCTAGGTATAAAAGATCCCACGTTAGAAAAAGCCATAGAAGTGGTGAGAAGAATGGAGGATACTTCTAGATATGTGAAAGAGTTGGGCAATGCAGGTTCAAGAAAAGATTGCCAGGAAGAAACAGCTCACAATGTGAACAGCATAAAAAAGTACTTAGAAAAAGTGAGGACGTAAGGAATAGTGAAAAGAAACAAGAAGGATTCAAAGTCAAAGCTTGTTTCAGGTGTTGGAGTTTGAGGCACACAGCTGAGGCAAACCATTGTCCTGCTGCTAAAAGCAGATGCTCCAAGTGTAAAAAGGTAGGGCATTTTGCAAGGGTTTGCAAAGTTAATGAATTGCCTATTTATAAGAAATTGGTAAACTTAGTAAAAGAAGCTATAGTTAGTGAGAGGGAAAACATTTCATGTGAGAGTGAGGAGGAGGAGAAGTGGAGGTACTCATGATTGAGCTACCCAAATTTTAAGTTGCGAGGGGGACAGAGTGAAGTGTGACAGTTATCGCCCTCCAAAGTATGTGATCAAGATTAATGGGAAAGAGGTACCGATCTGGGCGGATTTGTGTTCTCCTTTCACTATTATTGACAGATCAACTTGGGAAAGTTTAGGAATGGAAGGGTTGAATGCTACCAATGTGAGACCCAAAGGATATTGTGGGGACAAATTGCCAGTTTTGGGTTATGTCAATACTGAAATGTGCTTCCAAGACAGAAAGACTATAGGCAAGCTATATGTTGTGGAGAAAGAAAGGTCCCTACTTGGTTGGAAGGAACAACGTGCATTGGATATCATTTTGGATCCAAATCATCAGGATCAAGTTCTGCTGACATCGTGTCCTGGCACCAACGTTTGGGTTGCTAAGTTCCCAGAACTCTTTAAGAACAGTTTAGGTTGTTTGAAGAAATTCAGACACCGCATCATCTTGAAGGACAATGCTGTGCTTAGAGTGCACAAAGTAAGAAATGTTCCATTAATGTTGAGAGACAAGTTAAAAGATGAATTACACAGATTATGCACGGAGGGGGTAATTGAGCCTATAGAAGCATCCGAGTGGTTGAGTCCAGTAGGGATTGCAAGGAAGCCTAATGGGAATATTGGGATGTGCATTGACCTGACGGATCCTAACAACAACATTTGGATCGATCGTCATCCTCTCCCTCGCATCTTATTTTTTTAATTTATTTATTTATTTGAGTTTTATATAGCGCTGGCTAGACCGGAGGTATCAGAGTGCTTTACATAAGGTTCCACAAAATTACATCAGTTACAAGTTACATCAGTTACAAGAAAACATTTCAAGAGCGTCGGAAGATGAAATAAATGGAGCTTAGAAGGGAAAGGGGGTGGGGTAAAGGTGTAGGAGGGAGAAAGGATGGAGATAGGATGGATGGAGAGACGAAGGAGAGTCTGCCCAAAGTCCGGCTGGGTAGGTGATGGCCGAGGGGAAGTCCACAGCCCATCTCCTCTATAGCTATCAGGTAGCTCCACCGGGCATCAGTCAAGCGGCTAGGTCTCAATGAGAAAACAATTAGAGAGCAAAGAGGAGGGATAAATGGAGCATAAAGGAGAAAGTTGGTGGAGTAAAGGGGTAGGAGGGAGAGTACGACGGAGAGACGAAGTAAGGTCTGCCCAATGTCCGGCTGGGTAGGCGACGGCCGAAGGGGTAGTCCACAGCCCATCTCCTCTATAGCTATCAAGTAGCTCCACCGGGCATCGGCCAAAAAGCTAGGTCTCAACGGTCAGAGGTAGGTTCACAGATTCGGTATCCTGAAGGGTAGGCCGGATGGGGGATGTGATCGAGGTCTGGTCGAAGTCCGGTTTTTTCTCAGAGGAGTAGCACGACGTGGTAGGGAACACTGTGGCAGCCATCTTGGGGTCAGGCAAGGGATTCTGACCTTGGAGTTAGAAACAGCTGGTTCCCATTTTAGTCTTTCGCTAGAGGGGAGGGGGTGTTTGTTGTGCAATGGAGCAGCTTGAGGCCGGAGTCAGTGTCCGCTTGCCTCCCGAGGAGGAGAGTATTTCTGCGTTATAGCTGCCACGGGGAGAGACGTACGCCATAATAGGATCTGGCGGGGGACCTCTAGTATCCCACTCGGTTGCTTGTGACGCTAAACGAGGACTTCCCTTGAGGCCTGAGCTGTTGCTGCTATTTCAAACAAATAGGCTGAGAATGAAATGATTGTCTCCACATGTCCCCACTGCTGTGCTAGTTGATAAGATAACCCCAGCAGGAGCATAGAACCTTAGTGCAGCCAGGCAGATTCCTAGCAGGCCACATCCCAGGTGGGCCAGGGGTAAAGTCCAACCTTTCTTTCACATCAGAGACTGAATGGAGACTAAAAGTGCTTTATTGCAGCTCAACCCTTCCAAGATGGCCGCCCCCACAATATAGCCAGCAAAGAGTCCTACCTTTCTTTTCACAGTCCAGACAATTAGGGCTTGAAGCAAAGGACCCTTGACTACTAGGGAAATCAGCACTTTCTTTCCCCCAGACATAGCGGATTCCCAAGCCCACTAAAGAGTCAGAAGTAGTGCCCAAACACATTGCCACAACAGGAGCCCAGGGAGAAGTCCCCCATACAATGATAAGCTCCTCCCAGAGCATGGATAGAAGCTCAAGTCGAATATCAGCAGCGGGCGATGGCTCCCAGGCGTCGCGCTGTAAATATGTGAAGCATTCAGTACATTTATATGGTTTCTCACCAGAATGGTTCACCTCATGCAGTTTCAGTGATCTTTTCACAGTGAAAGCTTTGTCACTTTCCGAACATTTGTATGGTTTCTCTCCAGTATGGATATGCTGGTGTAGTATCAGGTTTTTCTCTGCAGTGAAAGCTTTGTCACATTGCAAACATTTGTATGGTTTCTCCCCAGTATGGTTTAGCTGATGTACTATCAACGATGTTTTCCTAGTGAAAGCCTTGTTACATCCAGCACATTTATACAGTTTCTCACCAGTATGATTTTGCTGATGTAGTGTCAATGATCTTTTCGTAGTGTAAGACTTATTACATTCAGAGCATTTATATGGTTTCTCACCAGTATGGTTTCGCTGATGTGCTATCAACGATTCTTTCGTAGTGTAAGACTTATTACATTCAGAGCATTTATATGGCTTCTCACCAGTATCAATGATATGTTAGCGAGTGTGAAGGGGATACGTATTTCACTAACTTAGATTTGTCCAGTGCATATCACCAGGTGCTATTGCATGAAGAGTCAAAACATTTGACCTCATTCATCCCTCCCGAAGGTGCTTTTCAATTTGTCCGAATGCCTTTTGGGCTGGCTTCGGCCTCTTCCGTCTTCCAAAGGGTGATTTTGCTGATGTAGTGTCAATGATCTTTTCGTAGTGTAAGACTTATTACATTCAGAGCATTTATATGGTTTCTCACCAGTATGGTTTCGCTGATGTGCTATCAACGATTCTTTCGTAGTGTAAGACTTATTACATTCAGAGCATTTATATGGTTTCTCACCAGTATCAATGATATGTTAGCGAGTGTGAAGGGGATACGTATTTCACTACCTTAGATTTGTCCAGTGCATATCACCAGGTGCTATTGCATGAAGAGTCAAAACATTTGACCTCATTCATCCCTCCCGAAGGTGCTTTTCAATTTGTCCGAATGCCTTTTGGGCTGGCTTCGGCCTCTTCCGTCTTCCAAAGGGTCATGCAGAGTTTATTGATTGAGTTGAAAAATGTATTGGTATTTCAAGATGATGTATTAGTGTGGGGGTGTGATAGAGTCAACATGATGAAGTTTTGGAAAAAGTATTACAGAGATTAATGGATGCAGGTCTCACGATAAGCCTTGAAAAATGCAAATTTAGTTTGGAGGAAGTAGAATATTTAGGTCACACTCTAAACAGTGAGGGAATAAAGCCCAAGCGAAGCTTAGTGGAAGCCATAGAGTATGTACCTTCCCAGAGAGACAAGGATCAACTTAGGTCGTTCCTTGGGCTCGCGGAATATACTCCAAGATTGTGCACCATTTTACAGATAAAGTACAAGTGTTGAGGAGTTTGATGAAGAAGGGAGTAACATTTGAATGGTCTGATAATTGGCATTTGAGGATGTGAAATATGCAGTCACTTTAAAACCATTTGACCCGGCTGATGAGACCATAATAGTGACTGATGCTAGCAATCATGGGCTAGGAGCTGTTCTCATGCAAGCTCATGAGGGCAAAGAAAGGATAGTGGCTTTTGCCTCTCGTATATTAAGATGAGCTGAACATACTTATTCCACTGTAGAGAAGGAAGCATTAGCATGTTGGTGGGGGGTACAATATTTCCGAATCTATGTGTGGGGTAAAACATTTCAATTACGTACTGACCACAAACCGTTGGTAGATTTATTTTCAACGAAAGGTGCAGGGAAAGCCACTCCAAGAATAGCGAAATGGCTTTACCATCTTCAGGAGTACATTTTTTAAATGAAGTATGTACCAGGTGCTAAGAATGTTAATGTCAATTGTTTATCCAGGTTACCTTTGGAGTGGGGGCAGGAAGAAGAGGATGACGAATGGATGGTGGCAGAGGTGAATGATGTGTGCATTGCCATTGATGAAGAAGAGTGGAAATTGGCTGTAGCTGAGGATGATATATGTAAGAGATTAGCGGAGGCTTTGCATCAAAGACAAGGGTGGAAATTGGACAAGGATTTAGAATCATTTAAGTTTGTTTGGTTAGAATTGGCAGTGATTGAGGGTATTGTGAGGAGAGGAAGTCGGTTAGTGGTGCCTACTGCACTTAGGGAAAGGGTGCTGATGCTTATGCATGAGGGGCATGGTGGAATGTCGGCTATGAAAAGGAGAATCAGAGAAGATTTCTGGTGGCCAAGGATGGACAGTCAAATTGAGAGGTATGTGCAGGGTTGTATTGCTTGCGCGTGCAGTGACAAATCACATACAACACAGGAGATGACTATAAGCCCCCCAGCTTTGCCGAAACACTTGTGGGACAAGGTAGCCATTGACATCTGCGGGCATTTTGAAAGCTTGAATGTGAGTGAGAAATATGCCATCGTCATGGTTGATTATTTTTCTAAGTGGCCTGAGGTTGTGTTCGTGAGAGATGTAAAATCTAGTGTTGTGATTACTTTTTGTGAAGACATTTTCCAGAGGGAGGGGTGTCCTGCGGAAATTGTAACAGACAATGGCCCCTAATTTGTGTCTGTGGAATTTGAGAAGTTTTTGAGCAATTGGGTAATTCCGCATAACAAAACCCTAGTATATCACCCTAGGGGCAATGGATTGGTTGAACGATTTAACAGAGTATTGGTGGAATGCATTCAACTAGCTGTTATAAGCAATACGTGCTAGAAACGTCAAGTCAAAGACTTGTTGTGGAATTACAGGACCACTCCTCATTCAGAGACCAAAGAGACACCTTTTAGTTTGCTCAAAAGAAGGGTACCATGTATTGTAGCTGTTCCGGCATGGATGAAGAGGTCTGGAAGGCGGTGCGTGAATCTTAAACACCTGCAAGACAGAGTGGATAAGTATCAAGAGGCATATAGTCAAAGAGACAACATGAAAGTAATAAAACCTGCAAAACAGTTTGAACAAGGCATGTTTGTAAGGGTTTCTGAAGGTGATAGAGTAAGGAAAGGTTTGTCGAGGTGGTCTTCTCCCAAGGAGGTGGTGGATGTAAGAGGAAACCATGTGAAGTTGTCTGATGGTAAATGGTGGAATACCAGAAAAGTATCCGTGTGCGGTGCTACTGAACAAGCGGAGTGGTTAAAGTCTAAAGGTTGTGTGGGTACAAATAGATATACTAAAGTGGAAGGAAATCTCCCCATGATGAGAGAGCGCAGCACGCGCACAAAAGCAAAACCCGAGAAATGAAATGACTATATGCGCACCTAGCATGGCATGGTGTCATAAGTTTTTTTTGTTGTTTTTTTGTGTAATATCCTTAAGGAGGGAGACGTGTTATATTCTTGTATTGCAAATATTGTGTAATGTTTTTTCACTAAGTAGATGGAATGTCCAGTGTTGCGTGGCAACGGATACCATCTATACTGTAGGGGTTTTGGAATGGTGAGGGGGTGGCGGTTGCGAGAGGAAGTCGATCAGGAGTAGATCAAGGGTTGTTTCATCTTGCTTAATAAACTACAAATTATCCTAGTTCCATTTGTGTCCTGTCTTTCAAAAGCTTCCAAATCCAACTCAGTTCCTAGATCCAACTTTCAACTGAACAATTCATTTATTAGAGAGGCATGACATTCCAATGTCCCCTCCCACCCATCGAAGCTATTCCCCTGCTTCTTTTAGTAACTAAATGTTAACACAGTTCTGTACACACAATAAGTAATGATTGGCCCGAGTGTTTTGTCGCTCTTAGGTAGAATGCATGCTCTAAATCATGGAGTGACAGATTTTGAAATTAACAGTCTTTGGAATTGATGCTAATGGTACAAACTCAATTTTTGTTTTCCTATTTTATAAAAAGATTAGTAAAGTATGAGTTATTTTATAACATTTTGAAAAACGTCCTAAGTAAGAATTTTTTTTTTTTTTTTGCATATAAACATCTTTTGACAAGAAATATAAAGTGCCATGAACTCGACAGCCTTTCCTTCAGTAAGGACATGTCCATGACATCATTTATCATATTATTAAGCAGCGATGGCATCAGTGATTAAACCAGTAGTCACATCAATAATTGTACATCAGAAAAACAGGTGAAGAGGAGGATAAGGTGCATCCAGTGCTTCTGTCCCTCCCTCTTTTGTCCTACATTTTTTTCATTTTTGGTATTACTTAACAAACCATTTCTTTTCTTCCTCTAATTTTAGCAGCTCTCACAAACATATTTTTTGTTGACTCACCTATATTTTATTCTAATGCCCTTCTACCTTCACTCCTCTGATGTGTCTTTTTTGTATGGTTTCATTTTATTCTGTTTCTGTCTTAAAGCATGCTCCTTCTGATGGCCTCCAGCGAGTGCTTAATGTGTGGCGGTAGTTGGTGCTGGCACAAATGTTTCTGGGCTGAGATTTTTTAATCATCAGACCTTAAACCAGAGCAACAGAGAGTGAATGTTAGAGAAGGAAGGAAAGTAGGAGAAACATAAAAATAGGAGAATAGTGATAAAGGAGAAATATAGAACTAGGAAAACAGTGGCAAAGGGATAAAGCATGGAAGATGCAGAGCCTGTAAGATTGTGATATACACTCCGAAAGTGTAGGGCGTGGGAGAAAGATTGATGAAGTGGAATCAAGACAAAGCAGTTGTAGGATTCAGCAGTGCTGGTATATGCCAGCACTGGTAGCTGGCTACTAAAAAAACTTTGGGAATTTTTTTTGCTAGCTTCCTTCTGACTCTGGACCAAAGTAGTTGTTGCAGCATGAATCTCTACTTCTTATGGAAAACCAGTGACTGACTTGTGAAGTCATTCCTTGCCATTGAAAGATATGGCAGAGACTTTCATCTTCTGCTCTCTCTTCTTATCCACTATTTTCTTGCAATACTTCCATAATCAGTTGAATGGCACCTTAGCTTTGTGATTTTAAATCTTTTCTTTCCCTGAACAAAGTTGTTTCAGTGGATAGACTCATTTCATCGCACTTGTGGACCAAGTCAGATGGCAAAATCACCTTTGCATTCACCTAAAAGAACTGGAGTATATGCACCAGAACAATGACTTTCCATGAAGGGAATTTCCAAACCCTGCCTTTGTATACAAAATACAAACATTCCTGAAGCATGTAAAACTATAGGAAGCAAACATAAATCTGAAGCAACTTAAGGGAGCCTAGATAAGACAAACAGGAGAATACTAGGTTTTAAAGAAGGGGGTATAGTAATGTTCCAGTATAAGGGAGTAAGCTCCAATAGGAGCAAGTGCCCTCACACACCCTTAAGGGTGTCATGCTTCATCATTGGGCTAGCTCCTTGTCGTGCCGGTGCTGCAATGCCCGACGGGCACCCACTAGGTGGCTCTTTGCCGGAGATCTTTTTATAGCCTTATGATGACGTGGGGGTGTGTGGGCTTTTGTAGTGTGTGTAAAGTGTAGAGTGGTGTTCAAAAAAGTGAGTTAAAATAGGTATAGTGAGGTTCTTTATTATTTGAGCTCACTACCCTAATTAAAAGATGTGCCGCTCATCTAGGGTACAATGATCCTAAAAAGCAGGGCAAGTGATTTCTAAAATAAGGTCAGCATGTTTCTCACTTGTCCAAACGGATCAAATGGCGATTTTTCAGGACCTGACATAAATAACCTACGCTACATAATGACTAGATTCAGTAATGGGTGCAGTGTGCTAAAGTAATCAGTCATACATCAGGTCACAAAATACAATTGTACTTTGACCTGGACCCCTGGATGTTATATCAGAGGAAAACGCCTATTAGCGCCTCGGACGCGGTGCAGCTTTTGCCGTGAGACCTACCCCAGCTCTGCTTCCTCGTTGTGTGCTGGTCTGTGAACATTTAAAATAAAGTTTAATTTTAAAAAAGATGTGAATTTTGGTGCAAAAATTTCTAAAATACACAAGTTAAACCACATTTTTTGGCGTAACTCAGATTAGGTGCTATTTTCTACACCATATTAATTCTAAACCCCGGCATATAGTCCACTAAATATCACCTGCCTCTCCAGGGCACTCGTTATCTATGCATTAGTTTGGGTTTTATTTGATGTAAGTGGTATCCATTGAACTGTAATTTGCGATTGGGCCATTGGTTGGCTCTTTTTAATGTGATAAAGAAAGGGAGAACCACACATTTTCAAATTACTTTTTGCTTTCTTGGCCTCAGATTGGTTGGGAACTGCACGGCGCTGGAAGACCAGGAGTCAAGTGACCTGGAGCTACGCCTTCAGGCAAAGAAAATGGCAGATGCTGTAGCCCGAGTTGCTAGAAAGGTCAACGAAACAGTGGAAAATGAAGAAGACTTCCTTGGTAAGTTGACTGCCTTATCTGGGATGGATGAGAAGTAACCTCTCCCACCACACACCCCAGACAAGGTGCACATACTAATATTCAAGAGGCAATTTCTGTATCCATTGAATTAATATTTTTATGATTTTCTCTGAAGCTCACAAATTGCTATCTGAATTTGGGTGACAGTTTATCATTTAAAATTTTCTTTGGAATCAATGAAAGAAGAAGAAATATTTAGATATCAGATTGTCTACCGCATTTTCTTGTTTGCTATAGAAGCTTCTTTATTATTATGTTGATAAGGATGAAGAAACCAACTTTGAATGTGACTTATCCTTAGTATACACATCTTAATACAATTGGGTGTTGGACAAAAATTTACAAGACGTATCAGAGGTCATTTGACATATTCTTAATAGAGAAATCAATTATGCTTTTGCGTTTCACATAGTTTATACTGTTCCCATTTCTTAAATCAAAATTCTCAAAGCTTTTGGTCAGTTGCTTGGATAGTCTAAATGGAGCACAGGATGTAGACATAGTCCAGGGGAATAAAGCTAAGAACTTGGACATTCTTATATCTGAATTTTTAGGTAAACCTTCTGCCGGCTTCCTTGCCCATGCCATGTTTCTTTGATACAGTAGGATTCGTTTCTCACGTTTGCTTCATCCAACAATGCTGATACAAAGCCACAGTCTGGATTAGAATATGAAGTTCTATATCTGCTGAACATATGCACACCATACTCATAGTACATCGTTGCACAGAGGTTTATTACAAGGATGAGCTATAAAAGAGCGACTGGAATTATGTGGCAAAGGAGGGCTAAATTGTGCAGAATAGTTGTCAAACTTATGCATCAAGAAGAGGCAAACTATGTTGATTATTGTGATAGTACCATTTCTTTCCTTTAACATTTCAACACCTATTGATGCTGCCTGAACAAAGTTGCTGCTCATTAGTACTAGTTGAACACCGAAATAAAGAACCAACAACTGAAATCTCATCAGTTAAGCTCTGGAAAGAGCCTGCCATTGCATGGAACCACGTTTTGGCATTTTTTTTTTAAAGTATCTTAATCAGTTTGAGCAAGGAACATTTTTTTGTGCAAAATCTGCGACTTATGCAGCAGTTGTTAAATTATGTGGCAAAAGAGGCAACTCCATAACTATGTGGAAAATTCCACAGCTGCATTATCTCATAATTTCAGTCAGTCAAAATAGCTTGATTCGATTTGATATAGCAAGTCATAAAACTACCATAAAACAATTCAGTATCATCATTTAAAATCATTTTCAATTATTAAAATACAATTTCATGAATGAGAATGAAACACCCCCACAAAAAACCTTGACAAATAGCAAACGTTAAATTTATCTAAAAATTGAAGATACGGTAGTGCTAGTTTTGCTTGCTTAAAATCCAAAGGCAAAAGAAGGGAACGAATATACATATATAGTAACCTGGCCCATTTAGGACAAATAAAAGTGATGTGTAAAGTGTCTAGTGCAACAGCGATATCAAATGAGCAAAACGGAGTATCCGATGGTTTATACCACCCCACTAATAGTTGTGGAAACATGTTCAAACTAAAATACATTAGAAGTCTTCTGTGCCAGCATATCAAACGTTAAATACAACTCTGTATTACTCAAAGATTTCACCATAGCATAATGGGGGCACAGACCTTCGGACAATGAACATGTGGCCCTTTTATCTTGCATACATGTCAAAAAAAGTCCCCTTCTCCCAGACAATATCTGATTTAGAAATCAACCATGGATCACTAAAGAGTTGTGGTTTACCTAATTCTCCCACAGTGATTTTTATATAATTCAACCATGGTATATGATGAGAATGATCCAGACCCAAACAGTCTCTTAAAATCTTCCTGTTAAACTCTACTTACTCTACTTACTTTTTAGTCATACTGAAAACCACAAGAGTATGGGGTTGATTTGTATGTAGTCCAAAATATAGCCAGGACCCAATTCATTGTGCACAATCTCCGAGGGTATGCTCTGGGGAATCTGCAATATTCTCCTGAAACATTTATTTCTACTACTTGTATCGATAGGCATGTCTTATATCCCCCCCCGCCGAAAGCCATACTGGGTGGGATCTAGTACCTGGGCTTCTTCCAAGAACAGACTGAGTTGTGCATTCATAATTTGTTCTGTAATTTTTGCAGGGAGTGGGAGTCTGGAAATGGGTCATTAAAGAGTGGCTGGTTCACATCTTTCCAAAAGGCCAAACTATCTCTAGAGCAACAGGCTTCCTTTAGCTTTTTCCAAGCTTCTTTTTTGTGGGCACTCTTCCAAATTCCTACACGCCAGCGCATATAGCCTTCTGGCCTCCTTTACTGCTTCTTTTGACCTTGGCTTGTGTTGGAGGGCCAAATCTTTATGAGTCTTTGTACAGCTCTTGTTGAACCATTTTGGGCCACGTCTTTCTAACCTTTTGCTTTTCCTAGTTGGGGCAGTTTGAAACTCTTTACAAATATTTGAAAATGAATCCAAAATAGCTTGATCAGGGGAATATAACTCTAGGCACAGTTCAATTCAGGACTGCAAATTCGTACCAGATTCCTCATAAAATCCTCCAGGATAATCTTGCCCCATCCAATTTGCTGACCTTGTTCCTTAATTAAAAGAGTTTCTTTATATGTGTTGGTAGTCTTATCCCTAAAATCATACCAGCCGAACTCTGCTATGAGTGGATTGTGGTCACTATTAGCTCTCCACTCTGTCTTATGCTTAATAAGAAAAAGAATCGGACATACAGGCACAAAGATAAAATCAATAGTGGAATTGGTACCTCTACCCTTGAATGTAGGGACCAAACCAGGGGGGGTCATACTCGTCTTTAGGCAAAAGATTAATAAGATTTAATTCAGATAACATAAGATTTAAAATATCTTCCTGACAGGAGTGACTTAAATGGACCTACTCTAGTTCCCGAGGTTGACCTTCTTTCCGCCTATTAGTACTACATAAGGAACATGGATGGATGTTAAAATCCCATTCTAGCAAAATTATAGGCGAAAAAGACCAAACAAGTAAAGTCTTTTCCCAGATTTTTCTTAGCTTTACTTCCAGTAATACCTCTGATGAGGGTGAGTTATACATGTTAATTACTAGAACCCTCAGCTTGTGCTGAAAAGATAGAAGGACACGCAGAATGATTCCGGAATTGAAGGATACCATCTCTGTGTCGCAACCTAACCCTAAACCTATGAATGTCGCCAAACCATGTAGTGAGGCTATGGCATTGACCCAAAATGCTGTAAATCCACCGATGAAGGAGGTCTGCTCCCCATCCCAGGTCTCTTGGCAGCACACAATCCCAAAAGACTTACATAACTCAATCCCCTGTTTATCAGGCAGTAAAGATCTTATCCCTGCTACATGCTAAGTGAGTACTCCCAAATTGTTATGAGTTCCCAGAAAATCTGGCTTCCCCTTGGGAACCTCTTTTATGCAAACCTTCTCCAAGCTCACACTTTCACCAGAAACCACATGTAGAGAACTGGCTTCCACCCTATTAAGTCAGTCTATATCTGCTAAAACATCAAACCAATTATGGGTGTGGATCCCAAATGAGCTAGCACTGCCGATGTCGAGGGTCTGGTTTATAAAAATTGCCAAGAGGCAGTAATTCAATGTTACTAGTTTCAAACTGAATACTCATATGCCCAAAAAGCAGACTTTTAGCCAAATATGGTGATCTAAAATTGTCAAAAATACAATCCCCTTGTCGATCCACTGGTCCAGTTCCAATCCAACCCACCCTCCTTGTCAGCAAAATATCGTTGGCCAGTGTGGGTGAAAAATTTCTGTGGAGACCTAGCCAATTCACAATCTTATTGAGCAACTCTTCATGAGTTTCCTTTTGGCCCTTCCACAAACAAGGAACTCCTGAGAGGATTATCACGTATGGGCAGGAGGAAGGCCTATTACCAGCTGTTTTACCAATTGAACACCCCCTGCCCAGCATTTTCTCCAATTCCTCACCTTTGTGTCATGTTAGCGGGCTGCCCCTCAGGCTGAGCGCAGCTGTTACCTTCTGCGATGCTCCCTTGACTAAGTGAATTGACATGGGTATTTGAGCCAACACATGAGAAGTCAAGTGTTAGTCTTGAAGTGGGGATGGGCAATCAGTTAGAGGGTTACCCAGATAAATTAGGTTGTACTATGAGACCCATTATTTTCTGTGACTGCTATAGCTGAAGCGAAAGAGTCTCATTCCGGAACGTCCCTTAACTTTTTAAGGTCCAATAATGCATGGTCAATGGCGTCCAGTCATGAGAATATCCAGAGCAGTTCCCCCTGCATAAGCTCCAGAATTTTGGCCAAACCAACCCCAGCTAAGTTCCTTGACCCACCGAGGTCCTGACCCTCATTATCCGGCTCTTTCTCCGCTGGTAATAAGATTGTGTCTGCTTCTGCTTTATCCAACGCAACAGTAGGACACGGCGGGAGCTGAGTACATTGGGAGACTTTATTGATTGCTTAAGGTCTAGTTAAATGCTTAGTGCATTTAGCCTCCATCTGAGGGTGTGGGCTATAGAGGTAGTGGGAACTCGTCGCCGGAAGTGATGCACCTACATTAGGTATGGGGGAAACTAAAGACGATTGAACTGAAGTGTTCAATGGGAGAGCAGAAGGACAATGGGGGGGGAATAAGGTGGTTGTTTTTAGGGCCTGGCCCAGCCTCTGCAGTGAGAGACAACCTCCTATCTGTATGATCTATTTCATTACTAATAGCGGTCATTGCACGCTGAATCATTCTGTCGAGTGAGGTGGGTGCGGGGGCAGGGGCCATTGCAGTGCTTGGGCCACCTCCCAGTTTCCTCTTTCCCATTGTGGCTTCGCACTGCTGTTCTCTCCTCTCACACTAAAAAGCCAAAACACGTACCTCGAACGAGGAAAGCCGAAAACCAAGAGGGGTGGCCCAGCCCAGCCTCCTCCGGTCTCTGACGGGCGCGGCCCGGGCACGAGTCCCGCACTGTGGGTGTCCATTGGCGCTTTTAAAGCAACAGCGCCTGGTCCCTCATACGCTGTCAGGGTGAATGCTGGGGGGCTGAGTCCCAACCCAGCAGGGCCGCACCAGGAAGCAACAAGCAGGTAAGCGTTGCGGGCCTCAGATGGCCCGTTAGAAGTATCCCGTGCTGCGAGAATCCCCTGGTGCTTTTAAAGCATTACCGCCTAGCCTCTCCTACGCTGACAGGGTGAATGCTGGGGGACAGAGTCCCACCCCAGCAGGGCTGCACCAGGAACCAAGGCATGTAAGCGTTGTGTGCCTTGGGCGGCCTGTTAGAAGTAATTTCAGTCATCTTGGCTATCCTGAGTACAAAAGTTCATTTGATGTTGTTGCTGCTGCTTTTGATGATATTCAAAATTATTCGTTTGAAAAAATCATTAGTGTGACAAAATATCTTTTTGGCTGAACAGGCTTTCCATGAGTTTAACATTTAAAAGACTACAGGACGTTGCCACGACTTCTAACTGTTTGCTCTTCATTGTGATTCTGAGTCCATAGTGTTACAGTATTCACTGTTAATATGCAGTTTTGAGATCATCAGCGTCTCTAATTTCATTATTATCCCAAATAAATCGGTATATTGGTGATTTATCCAAGGTATTTGTTCGCTGTATCCGTTATGTCCCTGTTTCTTTTCATGTGTAAGCAATTTGTGATTTGTGGTACTCCTCAGTACCAGATTTTCTATTGGTAGTGATTCTCAAATGCGTACAACAGTTACTAACAACATATATATGTAGAGCACAGTGTAAGGCAATTTCAAGGAAGTATTACCCTTTCTATAACGGTTGTTATATCGAGAACTGTCTTTACTTAATAACCCTCTTTTGTTTGGACTGCATTTGATAGCAAACTCAACAAACATTCTGAACTGTTTTAATTTTGAATTGTTTTAATGTTTATTATCATACTTGTTTAAGTGGATTTTAACAGGTGTATACATGAACGGGTTAGAGCTTCCTATGTGCTTTAAAAATTGCATCCCACATTTAATTCAGAAATATGGATCAAAACATTCCAGAAATCAAATCTTTTCTGCATTGCGGTGTTTCTGCATTGTTTGCAGACAGAGTCAGATATTATCCTTGTTTCAGTTGTATTTCCTGAGCTCAGGAAAAAGGATTGGATTCTTGGTTAATATGGTCAGTGTGCTAAGCACTCATAGCGACCTGTAGGCGACAGTTTCTTGTAGGTGACAGCTTTCAATACTGGAAGTGGCAACTCCGACTTCATTCTTCTAAGTTTGGTTCATTAAGCACCATTGAGTTGGGCAATAGTAACACTCATATTTAGGGGACAACGGTGTGGCAACAATGCTTCAGCAAGAGATATAAAGAAAAGCTATTATTACTATGCACAAGATAAAGACTTATTTGTTTGGGCTGATAGTGCGGTGTATTCCTCAGTACTTGATCCTATGCTAAGTCATTCCTTTGATAAAAGTTGTAGGCTAACCATTGCATTTATTAATAATTACTGGATTTCAGTTTTATTGACAGAAGCTCAAAGCAGTATTTCTTTAAGATGGAGAAATAAAATGGTGTTCAACCAGGTTTAGGTTTGAAATGCTAACATTCTAATGGGCCTCTTCACAAACTGCATTTTGTGGTATACGAAGTAGTACTACAGAAGTGCTACTCGTGAACTACAAAATGCTATTCACAATTCTATGTGTGGAGACTACCTCCTCTCCTATCTTTTCTGTGTGGTGACCATGCAAGTATATGATTTAGGTGTAAATGTAGAAGGGACCAGGTGGAGTGGTAGGAAAATGGGGAATATTTTCTCAAAAATGGGTGGGGTTCAGGGAAATGTACGATGGGGTAACACCCATAAAAGTCAAGTCAATTGCTATTCACAACCTAGAATTTTAGCTCTTAAGACCTTGAAGTATATTTTATGATTTTTAAAAATTAATAACCTTACTTAATTTACTCTGTACGTTCCCACAGGGAAGTGATTAGGTGCTTGTAGTAACTTTGCACTTGTAAATTCTGTAGTAGGAGATTCCACCACCAGATATGAGGACACCTGTGTTCACACTCAAAAATGGTGAATAGCAAAAAAAGTGTGGAGTTACACATAGGTCTAGTAGTAAATATAAGTGTGAGTAAATATACAAATGTATGTTTAGCATTTTAATAGGTCCATATATGTAAAAATAGTGATACGCAATAGGAGATAATAAAGTAAATGTCCTACCCACTGAAATGTTCTCCTGAAGTGTCACTTCCGCCATCATTTGTAGATGGAGAGGCATTGATTGAGATGACTAATTCAAATACAAAAAGGTGAATTGTATTCGATATTATTATGAAAGAGGCATAGAGCTTCTTGTATATATGTTGTCAGAGGTTAGTGTGGTTCCAGATTCCCCCAAATATATTTGAATTCTTCTGTCAATTTATTAATCTATTAAGGTGTCTTGTACAAAGCCTTGGGGTTACTATTTCAAAATGCCAAACAATGCCGGGTACCAGGAGTTTAGTAGGGTGCAAGGAGGATCCCCATCTGAGAATTATCAGTCACTGCCTTAGACTAAGGCTTCCTTCTAATAATCATGTGAATAAAACTGTTGTGAGCCATTACTTGAAATACATTTAGTTTGGATCTCCACTCTGGTATGGATCCAAAGCCTTCTAGAGCTTGGCATTCTCTGCCCCTAGGGCTTGATGGCCATGCTTTAGCCATATGAAGATCCTGGTTGAATCAAGTCTGAAATAGTCAAAAAGAGATTGCTGGCAGGAGTAGGGTGACACCATTTGCAGTTACCCAGGGGATGCTTTCCAGTAGACCTTGTGCGCAAAGCATCATGCTTTTAACTAAATACTCCTGCAGCCAATGGAAGTTTTTCAAGACCATTTTAACATGATAAGGATATTGCCTTAAGTTTTAGTATGTGTTAGAAATGCGGAGCGGGTGCCACAGACGTCGGTGACACAGTGCTCAGGTCTCAGGCTGTGGCGATATTTTAGCCGCACTACAGGCGCTGCATCAATTCTTCGGCCGCACCAAGGCGATGCGTTGGTTTTTCAAATGCACAGCATTGCTGCAGCAGGAAAAACAGGTGCTGAAGGTCGATGCGTGGATTTTCTTCAGTCCTTTGCAGCAAACCTACCACCATGGCCCCAGAACTGGAATTGGCACCGCTTGGCAGGTCAGAACTCCCAGCAGAGGAGTTCAGGGGCTGCAGATGACGTCTTGGATGGCTCTGAGACTTCTTAACAGGAGGCAAGGACACACAAGCCCTTGGAGAATCTTGGCAAGCCATATACAGAATGCAAAGTCCAGTACTTTCACTGCCCAAGACAGAAGCAGCAAGCAGTATGCCAGCACAACACAGCAACAAGCAGAGTGGCAGTTCCCCTCCTACAGCTTCTCTAGCTCTTCTTCTTGGCAAAATCTCCTCTTAGTCCAGAAGTGTTCTGAAGTTATGGTGTCACAGCTCCAATACTTATACCAGTTTCTGCCTTTGAAGTAGGTAAACTTCAAAGGAAAGGCTTCGTAGTGCACAAGACCTTGCCTTTGCCTGACCTGGTTCCAGACACACTTCAGGGGGTGGAGACAGCTTTGTGTGAGGACAGGCACAGCCCTATTCAGGTGTCAGTGACAACTCCTCCCACCACTCTAGCATAGGAAGACCCATCAGCCTGGTTATGGGCCATCAGGATATGCAAGGCACACCTCAGCTCCCTTTGTGTGACTGTCTAGAGTGAATGCACAAACCGCCAAGCTGTCACCCTCCCTCAGACGTGGATTCCACAGGCAGGCAGAGGCACAGAATGGTAAAGCAAAAAAATGCCCACTTTCTAAAAGTGGCATTTTCAAACACGCAATTTAAAAACCAACTTCACTAAAAGATGTATTTTTAAATTGTGAGTTCAGGTGTCCCAAACTCCAAATCTCTATCTCTTCCCAATTGGAAGTTACACTTGTGAGAGGTTTCAAGGCAGCTCCAATGATAACTTATGGGAGAGAAGGTCCTTGCAAAAGTGAAAAACGAAATTAGCAGTATTTCACTATCAGGACATGTAAAACACACCAACACATGTCCTATCTTTTACATACACTGCACCCTGCCCATGGGGCTACCTTGGGCCTACCTTAAAGGCGTCTTACATGTAGTAAAAGGGACAGTTTGGGCCTGGCAAGTTGGTGCACTTGCCAGGATGAGATGGCAATTTAAAACTGCAGACACTGCAGTGGCAGGTGTGAGACATGGTTGCAGGGCTACTCCTGTGGGAGGGACATACAGTGCTGCAGGCCCACTAGTAGCATTTGATTTACAGGCCCTGGGCACACAGTGCACTTTACTAGGGACTTACCAGTAAATCAAATATGCCAGTCACGAGCAAACCAATCACCATTGCAATTTAGACCGAGAGCATATGCACTATAGCACTGATCAGCAGTGATAAAGTGTCCAGAACCCTAAGGCCAACAAAATCAGGTCAGAAAAAATAGGAGGAAGAAGGCAAAAGGTTTGGAGATATCCCTGCAAAAAAGGGCTAGGTCCAACTGTATGTCTTGGCTGTCCAAGTATAATGTCTCTTGAGCTTGTCAATGGTTGTTTATTAGATGGAATAACAGCATCAAATCCTCAGTATTGTTGAGTTGCGCAGGAGATGTTCCTCAGCACTTCTGGGGTGGATATTTGCTTGACATTGTTGAAGATTTTGTTTACTTGGTTCAGGATCTCACAGATGAATGTGATGCCATGGGCTTAATTTGCCTTTCTAACGTCTTTATGGTGGCCTTTCCTCTGTCTTTTGTACATGACTTTGTGAAACTTGGTTAGAATGCTGCATCTGTGTTTGTCCTGGTAATTCACCCCAGTATTCCTGTGACTGATGTCTAAGAATTTGATGTAATGTTTGAGTATATATAGCAATTTGGTGGAGTCAGCTGACTTCCCTTCTGGGGGAGGACCGCAGGAGTTCAAAAGGAGGGGCTTGGCATTATCCTGGTCTTTGCTACAGCGTCTGATGAAGGCATACTCGCCGAAATGCATAACGCTTTGCAATGTGTCTCAGTAAAGATTCCTCCACAAGTTCCCCGTTGTGGCCTCTGATCTCTTCATTCGGAGTGGTCTGTGTGTGATGTTTTCACGTGCTTGTCGGCAGCGCGTGTAAGAGGCCCCGTTCTTCAAGTGTGCTGCGGCCTTGCTGACTCAAGTGGCAACACTTTTTTTGTTTTCCGAGGGATCGGATGCCGCAGGACCGCCTCGGACACCAGGCTGGGCAAGTGGCCACTGCCAGGAGCAGCTCGTGATTGCACGTGAAGGCGGGATTATTATATCCACGCTTTATGGCCCTACTCGACACTGGTGTACTGAGGCAGAACGTTGGGGACCTGAGGAGGAACTTGACTTTAAATTACAGGTCTTGCCAAGAACTACAACATAAACCCCCCCTTTTTGCCAGGTAATTCAGTGCTCATTGAGCCAGGACTCCGCCAGGGTATTTACCTCATTGTTGCATGATGGGAGCTGTAGTCTTTTGTGATCTGACTACAGCTGCACGCAATTTGGTGGAGTCAGCTGACTTCCCTTCTGGGGGAGGACCGCAGGAGTTCAAAAGGAGGGGCTTGGCATTATCCTGGTCTTTGCTACAGCGTCTGATGAAGGCATACTCGCCGAAATGCATAACGCTTTGCAATGTATCTCAGTAAAGATTCCTCCACAAGTTCCCCGTTGTGGCCTCTGATCTCTTCATTCGGAGTGGTCTGTGTGTGATATATATATATATATATAAATATATATTTTGAAACAAAACAGGAATTGGGGTTAGGATCTGTATAATTCAAGGATTATTTTAGCTTCCGATTAATGTCTATAGGAATAGATATTTTTGCTTGAAGAACATAAAGTTGAAGGACCAGGCCCCGTCTAAGAGGTTAATCCATATAAATAATTGATTGAACTAGAGAGGTATAAATATATTTGAATTGTTGAATATTTGTGCCTACATACCTATCTTTTCTTTGGCCAACCTTATAAATTGGATATTATTGTACAGCCTTTGAGCTGAGGATTTAATACAGGAGATCTATATATAACAAAAATTAATAATCTCCCTACCTAGGATTGAACTAAAAGGTTATTTTGGTAATATTTAATTTTCTGCAGAACGGAATATTGAAGGAAATATGTCAGAGTCAAAATATCTATCTTCTATTGAGAAATGTTTTGAAAAAAAGGCAAGTGGCCCCTCATTAAGCAAAGAATGGATCGATATTACATGAAAAATGTATTTGATTGGGATCATGTAAGATGGGTCATGCAAGACATGGTAAAATGCTGATGGAATATTGCAATACAAGAAATATTACAAGGCAGAAGGCATCAGGTTAGGTCTACAGATAAAAATGTAACTGTGTTTTAGTTGAAAATACCAAGTTTCTAGAAAATAAAATGTGAATATGAAGTGTTGAAATCATCACAAAATGATAAGAATTTAACTGTAAAGCAAGCAGATAAAGGAAAGACAGTGATTTTGATAAAAACTAAAACATTTAATGAGGAAATATGAAAAATCTTAAACATTGCTGATAATTACACATCACTTGCCTACAATCCAACCGTTTACTGAAATAAATTCACAAATTGATGAATATTGGATGGGAAAGTGGTTTGATAAGTGAAAATTAAGGTAACTTTCAGTTGAATAAGAATCCACAGACTCCGTTCTTATATGCATTACCCAAGGTACATAACTAAAGATAGAATAGATCCACTCTATAGACCAATTGTCTTAGGCACAAATTCCCTGTTAGAACCACTAACTCAATATACAGACTTTTTTCTAAGACCATTTTTGTCGAAAATACCTTCTTATGTGTGAGATGGCACCATGGTAATTAAGAAAATGGAAGGACTGGCATTTGAGACAGGTAAATATATGTTAGTCATCTGTGATACTGAGGCCTTATGCAGTAATATTCTGCAAGAATAGTTTCTAAGCATCAAAGAATGGATACTGAATCAGTACCAACTGACTGTGGTAGATTAGCACTAATGGGGAACTTTTTGATTTTCCAAAATACTATTTCCAAACAGCAAAAAGGGAGTAGTATGGGAGTGACATTTTGCTCCAGTTCTTGTGAATGCCACAGATTTTGGAGGCAAATATTTATATGTTAAATGCAATTCATTCTGAAATTCCTCTAACAACTCAAACAGATTCATAGGTGACATTTTATTCAATGAAAGGGATCTAAGTATGGACAGGAGGACTTAAAACTCTGCGTAAATAACCAAGATGAGAACTTAAAATTTACAATCAAGTATAGTTAAGAATTAATTGAATTTCTTGATCTTTTTATAGACAAAGATCAAGGCAAACTGAAAATGTCCTTGCATACTAAGAAATATGAGTGTAATGCTCTTCTCCATTTCACTAGTAATGATAATTATCGTTTGAAGGTTAATCTGCATTATGGACAGTTTTTGCATATTCACAGAAACGGCACAACTAGGGAGGAATATGCGAAACATGCTATGGTTTTGAAGCAGAAACTAATTATAAGAGGATACCACACAGGATTCCAAGAGTGGCATATAAACAGACTAGATACCAAAATAGAGACCATCTTTTAGAAACAAAAGAGAAGACTGACATTAGGAGTGAAAGAATAATGGCAGATGTTACATATAATTATATGAGTCAGGACATGAGTAACAATTGAGACATTCTAAATGTAGGAAATATGAAACCTTTTCAGAAAAAGTTACTTGCCTCTGGAAAGACATTACCAATTAAAGGCCAACAAGTACATAGCTGTCTAGTTTAACATCAAGAACAGATGATTATAGAAATGTGGGGTATGCCTTGGATTAAGGGTCATCATAAATGTGTGTTTTGCAGTGTCTGCAAATTCACTGTTGAAACGGAATGATTTGAGGTGTTGAATGTTCCCAGAAAGTTAATAGAACATACAAAAGGTAGAATCAAGATATACAATTTTTTCCCATGCAAGAAAGTCTATACAGGTATGACCACTAGAGATGCTTAGACCAAAAAGTGAGAATGAACCGTTGGTAAGAAATTTTGTAGAAATGAACCATTCAGAAGATGATATTAAATGTTTAACAGTAGAACAACTGAATATTAATTCTAGGAAAAATTATATTGTAGATAGATTACTTTACAAGGAACAGAAGTACATTTTCTTAACTGTAGCCTATGAAAATGTCTTAAATGTAGAAATAGACTAGACTGCTTTGATACTTATGTAGAGTTCATAAATGGGATGAGTCCATCTTGAGCATGATTTATGAGTCCCAGGCAAGTTATGTAATAATTTATAGATTTACATTACATTACAAATATATCAATCTCTGAAATCTCAATGTGAGATAGAGTTGAAAGGATAGAAGGAAAATAACAATTAAGGTATGGAAATAAAGATATATATTATTTCATATTCTACCTCATATTAGTTTAATTTTGTCGAAACATCAGGTTTGTTAAGAGTTAATGTATTCATTACATATGCAATATGTAATTAATAGAATTGTTCCATATGGAGAGAGATTTGTTTGCCAATAAAGTCACCATCAGAAGTTCAAAAAATAGCATTCAACCAATTTTACATATATATAATGGCAATGTAATGATTGACATACAGATATAAGTTAATCAAAGATATACATAGTGCAATTGTTTGAATGCCTTAGGATTTTTTCAGGCGATATAGCTTGTCTTTACGTCATATGACCTGTGCTGTCTCTGAGAAAGAGTTGTTGTTGAAGACTTTTGTGTATGAGTAGAAACACTAATCTCTTGCACTTGCACACTAATGGGAGAGTGGCTCTAATAGAGACGTGGGTTGGAAAGAATTTCAGTGCCTTCCAAGATACCAGATATAATAGCAGTGTGCTGTCATTTCTCTTTGAGTGTACAATGAAAAGGTTGGCACGACAGAAAATCTGTTTGTAAGTTGAGCAAAACTGAAATAGAGAAAGTTGGATAGAGATAATTGTGTAGACATGGAAGGATATAACACACTTTCTCCTTTTTAGGATTTGATTATCCGAATGTTCGGACTGAGGAAGAATTGGAGTTTAATGTGGCTTCCAATATATATCATAAACGATTTTAAACATAGAACTATGATTTAAAAATAAGAGAATTCACTTCATTTAGGTAAGAATTCAATTAATTTTGCTATCATAAAAACCAGTGAGATTGAAACAGAGGTTAAAACTTAATTTGCCCCCCTTTGTCTAAGCGAATACCTCCTTTTAATGTGATATGATAAGAAGAGATGTTGGTAGCAATAAAATATTAATGAGATCACAAATAATATGAGATGCAAATATTTATCTTATCTTATTTCTTGAAAGTGAGATAATGAATCTAATGTAATTAGAGTTACAATGCCCTGGTTGTTAAGGGCTACACTATAGGTAGAGGCAGATTTACATACTTTGCAGGGAGTAACCAACGCCAATGAGACAAATACCTTGATTTCTTATCATGAATGAATGTTGTCCATATAGACCCATTGTATGAAATGAGATGTTGGAAAATGAAATTAAATGGTGGAAATATGAAAGGAATTGTTTTATTTCAAGGTTTGATAGTGGCACTGAATATTGTGATTTGTATATTTATAGGTACATCTTTGCAATAATTGAGATTGGGCATAGCTGATTTTAATACTTAACATCCTGAGGTAGGCATGAAGTTGCACAGCCGAAACTATGGGTTTAGAGTTGATGATACAAGAAGACTGATATGACTCTAAGAGAGGAGTCTAGTGATGTGTACATGTACAGCTGGAAAGACATTTGAAATAAGTGTTCTGCACCCAGTAGAACTCCCTTTGCCAAATGTTTATAACTATTTAGAGTATGACTGAGAGGTGTGCTTGGTTTAGGCATGTGTGACAGTTTTATAATTTATTGTTTGTGTCTATGACAATTATGACAAAATATTGTATTTCATATATGAAGTATGCAATTTTGATAATAAAGATATTTTGTAAAATATACAGTGGATCTTGCAACTACAAATAATTGTTTGAACAATAGAGGTTTCATTATATTTGAATTGCGAAGATGCTACACTACCACCATGCTGGATGGGGCAAATTAGCAAAAAAAAGTTACCTTGACCGTTAAAAACATTTGTAGTGCTCAGTCACTTAAGAAGGAGCACAAAAGGTATTCCATAATATCACAACATTCTCAAATTACCTGAACAAATTTAGCGTGTGTACAAGTATTATATTGAGGTAAATGCTCTTGGTGGGAGCAAGCACTGATGTAGGTTGAAGCAGGATGCCAGATCCCAAATCAATTCAGTCGATTCTCCAGGTCTATTTTTCTGGTAATGGTCGTGTGTAACCAAATTCTCCCAAGTGGGTGTGGGTGATGGGTTAAACCCAATAAAATTAAAATGTGTTTAGCCCAGCTTGATGAATTATTCTGCTGAGCTTTATTGAAGATGATGAAAATACTTCCACTCAGGATAATGACTACTGGAGGCTCTAGCATGCTCCAGGGTCCTCAAAATGATGATGATCATTAATCCCAGTGGTGCTCGACATAATGAAGAAACCTGTAAAACAACTCCTTTTCACCACTACAAAGTTCAGAACTAGTAAATTACCCAATGGACCCAGTTATTCAAACTTTTATTAATATATCTGCAGCCACTTAAGTCCAGAAAATTAACCAGTTGTTTCTGTGATAAAGAGACCAGATGTAGCACTAATCCCTACATCCCCCCTTAACTACCTCAGCACTTTTATGCACACTTTTGATCACACTCTTCTTTGTTTTACTGTTTATTTGTACAGCTATCTACACTTTTATGTAACTCAGGTACCGTTGCTATTCTGCATATATATCCCCCTATTCCTGGTGTACTATTCATTTGTATTTTTTCTCTCTGTACCTCGTGTTACTGATATCGTTCCTACTTTTTAAAGCGCCAAGTTGCCTTGAAAAATAGTGCTAAGTTGCCATGTGCCTTCACTACCTCGGGCAAATCTATGCATTTACTCTCCCTTCCCTGGAAACTCCCTGTTAGAAATGGGATCTCTAGTTGGCAAGGGCTTGCACCTTTGTCCAAGTAGGGACCCTTCTTCCTAGTCAGGGTAAGGGTGTTCCACTCGTGAAGTAACCCCTGCTCACCCTCGTGGTAGCTTGGCACGAGCAGTCAGGCTTAATTCAGAGGCAGTGTGTAAAGCATTTGCACATAACCAACAGTAATACAGTGTAAGCACTACAAACGGACACCACACCAGTTTAGAAAAATAACCAATATTTTATATACTCAAGACAAGACCAATTACGACAAAAATCCACAATACTATACTTTAAAAATGAATGCTTGATACGGTAACTTCTTCTTTGCAGGAATAGCACAAAAGCAAAGTTCGTACGAGTCGGTAGCTCCGTCCGAGCCTACCGCGATGCTGAAAACCACAGAGTCTAACAGTTCCAGCCGACCGCGTCGATACGGGCCAGCAGAGTCGTGAACAGACTCGGTTACAGTACCTTTCTCGTTGTGGCTGGTACGGAGTGTACGAGCCGGTCGGCGTTCGTCGCGGTTGCGGTGCAAGACGGAGCGATGCAAGGTGCGGTGTCCCTCGATGCGGTGCAGGCAGCGGCTCGATGAGCGTCGTGCAGACGGAGTCGGTGAGTCCAAGGCGTGCGATGCAGGGTGAGACGATGCTCGATGCGGTGCTGACAGGTTGCGATGCAGGCGACCAAGCCGGAGTGCGGGAGCTGGCGTCGGACACCGGTGCGAGTCGGAGCGGTGCGTCGCAGACGTGCGAGCGGTGCCCCAAATGCGGTGCGGTCACGACTCTTGAGCCAGTTGCAGCGACCGCGTCGGTCGGGTCCGGCTGGTTCAGTGAAGCGACGCGATGCGAACTGCGGTGCCCACAGGTCACGGTGCAAGCAGCGGCTCGGTGTTGGCGGCGTCGGACGTCGCCCACGGTGAGACCAGGGTTGCGATGCGAGCGGGGCGATGCGGTCTGCGGTGCAAACAGGTCACCGGCCAGGGATGGATTCGGTTGACGGAGTCGGTTGCGGTTCCCTTCCTCTGTGGCAACTGAAACAGCGTTCCAGAAGCAGTACCCAGAGGCTTGTGAAGTCTTTGCAGTCCCTGAGACTTCTTAACAGGAGGCCAGCTCGGTTTCAGGCCCTTGGAGATACTCAGCACAAGTTTGTAGAAAGTTCAGTCCAGTCCTTTCACTGCCCAAGGCAGAAGCAGCAGCTGCAGGCCAACCCAACAAAGCAACAACACAGCAAAGGGGCAGTACTCCTCCTGGCAGCTCTTCCAGCTCTTCGTCTTGGCAGGTTCCTTGATTCCAGCGAGATCTAAATTCATGGGGTCAGGGCCCCAATATTTATATCCCAAATTCCTTTGTTCTCTGAAGGCAGAGAGGCCTTTGCCTAGTCCAAACCAGTTCTGGAGCACTTTGTTGACAAGTCTCCGTCCCTTCTTTCAGTGAGTAGGCCAGGGACATCAGACGCACCACAGGAGGTGGAGCCAGCATTGTGGAGGGAAGGCACTGTCCTATTCAGGGCCCAGGTGCGACCCCTCCCACCCATCTACATGGAGATCTTGCTATTCAGCCCTGTGCTGACTCACCCTGTCTCCTGGCATCCCCCAGCCCCGGTCACTCACATTCCTGACAAGGAATACACAACCTCGCAGAGGCAGGCTTGGATGGTTAGACAAGAAAATACCCACTTTCTAAAAGTGGTATTTTCAAACACAGAATGTTAAAACCAACTTCACTAAAAGCCGCATTTCATCATTCTGAGTCCAGGCATACTAAACTCGAATTTCTACCACGTTCCCGGGGTCAGTTAGGATTATAAGCTGTAATAATCAAAACTGCCCGTTCTGGCCTATGGGGAACAGGTAGCCTTGCAATAGTGAAAAACGAACTAGGCTGTAATTCACTATCAGGACATGCCGCACACACCCGGGCATGTCCTACCTTTCGCATACAACGCACCCTGCCCACAGGGGTACCTTGGGCCTACCTTAGGGGTGACTAACATGTAGCAAAGGGAAGGTTTAGGGACTTGCAAGTGTGTGCACTTGCCAAGTCGACATGGCAGCCCCAGGCTGCGCACAGGCTCTGCGTTGGCAGACCCTAGTTACACTTTACGGGCTGTTTGCGTGGGTGGCACAATCCAGTGCTGCAGCCCACCAACAGCATTTGGTCTATAGGCCCTGGCACTCGCAGTGCACTTTACAAGGGACTGACACATAAACCAAATAGGTCAATCATGAAAACACCAATCCATAACACATTTTATACAGGAGCACTTGCACTTTCCCACTGGACCGGAGTGAGGAAAGTGCGCAGAATCATTACACCAGCAAAAACAGAGTCAAAACCGGGAGGTCAGAAAGCAAAAAGTCAGGGGAAACACGCCAAAAGATGCCAAGTCTAACACTCCCTTTCATATCTACCTCAGGATTCTCTGTGCTCATGTATCCTTCTGTCTTTCAGAGTCTTCTATTATATAGTTGTTGCTGTGTATTTTTTATTGGTGCTTTATTTAACCCTTTTACGTGCTGCTATTTTGTTCCATATCCTGTTGAATACTGTTTGCATTTTTACCATTACTATATATATTTTTATGTACCCTTTATGTACCTCATGTCATGTTTAATGTTTCTTATTGGTGTACTTATTCTTACCAATACTATATGTATCTCTTTTCACCCGTTATGTACCTCATGTTTTATTGTTTGTGCTTACTCTGTAAAGCGATTCGATACCTTGTGTTCAAGTTTGCGCTATATAAAACTCACAAATAAATTAATAAATAAGAAGGGCTCATGGACAGATTTTGTGTGGACTAAATACAGTGTGAAGAAAGGCACAGTTCCATCAGTTAAATTGGAGATGTGGGTCGAAAATCAGTTGAAAGAGAGTTCCCTCTCACAAGGCCCACTAGCAGTAGAAGCCATGTGAAAGATGCTGCTAGGAAAGCATCATCATGCGGTTTACAGTGGCTTCAAGCGAGCATGCATATAAGGCAAAAGATGGCACTCCAGCAACAAAGAAAGCTGATGGGGATCAATTAAATAAACAGGCCGGCGGGGGAGATGAAGCCAAGGTAGCACATAGCCTGGGAGTGCAAGTGGCCACGAAGTTACTCACAGACATTCATCCAGGCCGCAAGAAAAGTCTGGAGCACCCACCATCTTGAAAGCTCCCTCACTGGCAGAAAGCGATCATCGGCCAGCAATCCCCCGGGTGCTCAGGTGATGGTGTACACTGGGAGCAACACCAATGGTCATTAAAGCATATTTATTGAAGCTGATGTCTCATCGACCCTGGAACCACCAGACGGCTCTGATAGCACGGAGAAAAGCTTCAGAGCTCAGTTCAAAGCTCAGCCACCATGTAGCACGGCCCCAAGCCATGCCCCTGTAAAGTCGGATATTATGTCAAAATTCTGAAAATGGCACTATTTGAAATTTGGCATTTCCTTCCCTAATCATTTGGTGTCTGCAGCCTGTTCCTGGGTCACATGACTAGGTGTAGTTTGCAATTGGCCTTTTTGTATTCCTCCCAGACAGTGTCACAATAAAGGGACTAGGCGTGCCTGCATGGGCCATCTCTGGCCAGATTGGGGGGGGGAACTGTCACCTACCACACTTGCACTTCAAAGGCGCTAGCCCAGCTCACACACAAAGGTCTTCACACTGGCCTTTCGTGCCTCCAGACAGACTGGGACCAGGCAGGGAAGCAGGAAATTCCAGACAACTTAGTAGGGGGAAACTCCAGAAGTTTCTCCCACTTCAAAGTGGGCACCAGGTGTAAAGAGGGGATCCTCTGACCCACTCTTCAGTGCACTTCTCGACTTGTGGATACTACAGAAGAAGGACACCCGGCTGCTTGAGGCCTACCCTGCTTTCTGAGAAGGAAGACTGAACCTGCACCCTCCATCCCAAGCTGAAGTGACTCCAAGGTACAGCTGACTTGGTCCTATGCCCGGCCTGTGTTCCATCGCGGTCGGCCTGAATTTGTCACTTTGTCCTGGTCCAGCGCGACCAAATACCCTCAGTTGGCCCTTTGCATCTTTTGCCACGTTTACTTAAACCTTGAAAATTGCTATCTCCGTTTCTACTGAAAGCATTTTTGTAATTTTGGTCTCAAATAATTTATTCAATTCTACTCTATTTTTCTAAATTGGTGTTGGATTTTTCTTGCGGTATTTTTCACTTTATTACTGTTTGTGTGCCGCATAAATACTTAACACATTGACTCTAGGTTAAGCCTGACTGCTTTTGTGCCAAGCAACCAGAGGTGTTAATTTAGTGACTTTTTGTGGTTCACCCTGACAGGGATTGTGGCTGTTGCTTGAGTTGGGTTTCTCCCACCTCAACCAACAACCCAGTTTCTCACAATGGACATATCAAAAAATGTAAATGGCCACACGGCTCCGTTATATTTAGAAAATAACTAAAATTGCGGTTTTCGATGCTACAAGGGGAACATTTTGTGATTCACTATCGCCACCGAAAATGCGCAAATAAAAGGATTTCAAATTCTTCAAACACAGCTGCAATCTGTCATACAGTCACTTGGGGGCACTCCTTCCTTACTTATACGTTCAGGTAACAACGCTTCTGCTTCGCACGCATTGTATGTAGTTATAGATGCAAAATAAAAATAGTGAGTCATGAGTAGTAAAATGGAACATTTAAAGGGCACGAAGGGAAAGCGCAACCATGAAATTCAGTGACCCCATTGTGAATGAACCGAAAACAGCGGTGCGCATTAAACAATGGATAGCGTCACCTCAAATGAGACAAACTTTGACAGATTTCATTTGGAATGTTTTAATGGGTCGTTGGTAATGATTGTACCTCATTATTTTTTTAGTATTTAAATGTTTTGGAGACGCCTGCTTGTGACGGTAAACACTTCATATCGCTATTGAAGACTGAAGAGTAGTTCATGGACAGCCGTAGGCACAACCGTTAGAATATGTGATTAAAGAGAACAAGGGAACGCCTACTCCTGTTCCTCCAATAGGGGCTTCAAATATGACCCCTTTGCACATTTCAGGGTACCTACAGGAGATGGTTCTGGCAGCTTTGAGGAAGATGGAATAGTCTCTTTGAACACTCTAGTTTTCACATTTTTCTTGAACACTAGTCTATTTACTGACAATTGAAGTATGTGGACAAGCTTTACCTGAAGCGCCTCAGCCTGACAACGCTTAAAGAGCACAGAGGTTGGGTAGCAAAAATCACACGTGTTCTGAGGTGAGTTCATCAACAAGTGGCCATCCAGTGTGTCATTTACCGAGTGCATCAACCAGTGTACATCCAGTGTGTCATTTACCGAGTGCTTCAACCAGTGTCCATCCGGTGTGTCATTTGCCCTGGTGCAAGTGAGGAAATGGGCCCCAAGCTACAGGTTCAATGATAAAATACAGCAATAGTTCGGGTTCAGTGGCCCCCTCAGGGCCCCGGTACCACTGGGCTTGCACCACAAATGGAGGCTACGCCACAGGCATCTACTTCTATTTATACCCTGGCCCACGTCATTGACTAAACCATACCCAGCACTGGGTGGGTGAGCACTCAAGGAAGGATTCGTGCGTCTTTGAAAGTGCAAGTGCTACTTTCTTCCAACAAACACAAAAAAAGAAAATAAGTCAATGCAACACTGTTCACTGTCAGCAAAATATGTAGACCTGAAAATAAAATGTCACTGAACGTAGTCTTTCTACTTTATTTCTTCTGTAACACCCCAAAGTGGAAAAAACATTTCAGCATTTTTTAAAAACACTTTTCATTAGAAAATACAATGCTATTTGTTAACAATATTACATAACGAATACTCGAATTAAGTAAGTCATTTAAAAATCCCTGACATAAGAAGGATCTTTTTTAAATAGCCAACTAGCAGCAGCCAACACGCTTCTTCAATGCTAAATCTGATACCTCATAAAACTTGAATCAGCAACCTTTTCATTCCTTTTCATACAGAGCTGGTTTGTAATATTTCTTTCCTGTAACTCAACAGCACGGTTCTCTCAAGCGGCATACTTTGATTGTATAAACGCTCATTGTAAAATCTGGCAAACGAACAACTATATTTAACTTTTCTTACTCCTTTACTCCAAAATATATTTGGCCACTCTTTCATAAGTGCACCGTTTGCGCTGAATGATGATGAATCTGAGGATGCGCAATGAATAACAAACAATGGCCTAGATATTTCCCAGTTATGAAAATGTGACCAGATGACCTTGGATTAAAGTCACGTTTCAGTCAAGTAATTTACCTACCCTAAGGGCCCAAGTTTAATTTGCAATTATTGAATGCACTAACGAAGATTCAAGCAAGAGGAGCTCACGAAGCACAGTAGTGGGCAAAAGAAGGGGTGGGACCTGAGGTGGGAGGGCATAGAGGCGGCAGAAGGTGTGGATACCGTTCACCAGTCTCCTTTGCTCAACAATCTCGCTCTGAGTTATAGGGCGGTAAGATTTGGAACTATGGCCACTCTGGAGTAGCAGCGCACTTCAGCTTGGCACCGACCATCACCGACTCTACCTCACCCTCCAGACTTTCAAGTGATAACCTTTTTAACAAAAATTCACAACATCGCAGCCAAAATCCTCAGTTTGATAGCTGGTGAAGGCTCATCATCAGAAACGCACTCAAAGGGCCCTAGATTAACTCGCAGCACAGCAAGTATATGTCCCAAATGAGAACAATTACAAAATCAATCCACTACCAACAGACTCCCCAGGAGCAATTCAGTGATCCCATAAAATTTAACAAACAGCTATGATTAGGGAACATATTGTCCATAAGCCAGAATAAGAGATTGCGTAAACTAAGGCTCAGGATTTTCAAACCCACAGGTGACAGGAGTATACATAGTTTAATGCACCAACGCTCGACTGTTAAAGACAGGTTATTGTAGCCCCGCAAGACCCCACTCAATACACAGTTGAAGTGGCAGCAAATGCTTTTCGGTTACTAATAGTCACTAAACCGGGATCCAGGGATGCAGTGGTAATTTGAAAAGTCAGTTTCGTTCTTTACAATATCACATACACAAACTTAACTAAGAAAGAGACATTTGACTGAAAGGCATGGATTTCATCACTCTCATCCTGTTGCTTAGCACATCTAAAATAACTTCACAGAATATTATTAAAACACACATATGCATGTTTCAAACAACAAGAGTAAAATGCACATTCCTACCATGGTTAAAATGTCATCTAGCAACCTAACACCCTAGATCCTACTTCTGTGCCCTATACTAGGAGAGCATGGAGTATCATAACTTGCATCTAGAGGTTGCAAGGTAGAATTAACACACTGCATAGCTATTTACAGCACAGCGCAGTAGTTGTCAGAGGTCAGGTTGACAGTGTTCCCTGCGAAAGGAATACAAGCATCGAACCGGCTGCTCTCCTGACGAACTTGGCTCGGTATCAGCTTTCAGCATAAAGATCCATGCAACAGTATCATTGCTGTAAAGATATTCCATGGCAGCATCTTGCGTGATAATCTGGGGCAAAGGACCTCTTCTGACAAGTGGTCAAGTGGCAGCCCTTTTATACTGTATCTTATAGGTGATGGGAATTTCTGACATAACATTATTAATATCATAAACTATGTGCCTCAAGATATAAGTCTTAGATGTGTTCTTATAAACAAATTAAATAAACCAAGCCAATTCAGACTATACTGTTTATGTTCTTGTTCTTGTCTGACCATGAGATAGAGATAACAGGACAATATCCCAGACAGATGTTGCTTCAGGTGCTATCGATGGCATTGTCTGAGGGAGTTGACACATTCACAGGTTCTTGGAAAGATAAGGATAGACGACATCTGCGCCAAAGGCGGACATGTTAATGATTCTGCAAAAAAAGAGAAAATGGAGTCAAGATGGAGCCGGTTCTTATAGACTTTTCGTCACATAGCGCCCAATTTAATTTTTGGCGAACGGAGTAGACACCATTGGCCTGGAGGAGTACTTTACGTCTGCCAGCCCTTACTACTCCGTCCTCCAAATTGATCAATGACCACTTAGGAGGCAGTCATTTATAAAGGCATTGGCAGGAACCACCATCACAGCGGTTCCTGTCAATGCATTTTACTGTTTGTTGCAGAGCTGCAGTAATCTTTTTCTTCTTTTAAAAAAAAAAATCCTGAAATTGTATTTTCTTTTTCTAAATAAAAAAATTAATGCTACCCTCACCATGGGAGGCTTCTCCCATGGCAGGACGAGCATTAAATGTTTTTCTTGTTCCTTACCACCAGGTTCTTCCTGGCGGTAAGGAACAGTAAAAATTCACTACATGTCCACACATCCAAATTAGGTGGGCAGACATGTAGTCATTTATCCAACGGCCCTTACTCCCCAGGGCCATTGGAGAATATTAATCATGGCGGAGACAGAATAGTCGCCACCTTGATTAACACGAAAATTCGTCTGCATCTAAATGCGGCGGCGGACCGCATTCTTGGTGGTGAGGATACTCCGCCATCTTTGTGACGGAGTATCCCTACCGCGAAGAATTAAATCGGGCCCATAGAATTCTATCATATGCAGAAGCCACATTCATCTCAAAAACATCAGATCCAAGAGCTGTAGTCTCACAGCCTGCAAGAAACAGCAAGGAAGCTGCAACCTCCATCCCCTCCATGGAGATCAACGGCCCAAACACTGAAAGTGAGGTTTGGGCCCCTTGTCAATGGGTGGAAAACTCAACGAGCAATTTGATTACATTAGGCTGTGATAAACATGGGGACAGCTGAACTAACTCATTAACGTCTCCTCACAAAAAGGAGCAGTTATAAACAGTAACCTGTTTGAATACTCCCCTGCTAGCATCTCAGCCAAATAGGGCAGACTGAAGGACGTGCCCAGAGAAAATAAGCATACAGTATTTACACAGACTTTGGAGAGACCAAAAGCAAAACTAGAGTGTCACACTCCAGAAAAGTACCTAGAAATCTCATTCATACTACCCGCACCTACTTC
Source organism: Calotriton arnoldi (assembly GCA_963921515.1). NCBI lineage: Eukaryota > Metazoa > Chordata > Amphibia > Caudata > Salamandridae > Calotriton > Calotriton arnoldi. Next base: position 16,741 of record CAWUFW010022531.1, on the reverse strand, counting down.
AGTATACCTAACCCCACTATATCAATAGAAAGGTTAATTTGATATTTTTAATAGAGGTAACATTTTGAAGCTGCTCAAAGCTTTTCCAGAACTATCTTTGGTTACAAATGCATCTATCTTAAGCGTTCCATTTGTCTCTTCTCTCGATTACAACGACTTTGAAAGCACAAAACTGACATCAGCAACAAAGGAACAAGCAGGCAAATCGAAATGGAAATGGTACAATTTGTTAACCAGTGGATATCAATTTCCAGCGCTTCTCCAGAACAATATCCTGTATTGCTACTTCTAAATGAGAAAAATGATACAGATTTCACTGCCAATGAGCTTTCGAACAGCAATTCTTGCTCAGATAAACGCATATTTCCATTGATGGATCTGAGGATATCAACAGATACTTTAGGACAGTGCAACTGGACATTTTCCACTGTACCTTCCCGGAAAGTCCAAGGTTGGTCCTGGCTGGCCGGAGCCTTACAACCTACCAGTGCAAAAATGTTCGCTGAGGGGTGCCATCTTTGTTTTCCCTAACTCAAAGAAGAAGTTGCAAGCTCCAATAGACAATAGTGGAATAAACAGTGCCACAAGGATTAAGCTGTGCTCCTGAAATATAGCAGGAGCGGAAGCTCACCAAAAACAGCAAGACGCTATTGCTTTTCTAAATTTGATGACATTTGTCTCCAGGAAACCTGGGGTAACATAAATATTGATATTACCAGTTACAGAAGTTTCAATTTTGCAGCCAAAATGTTCTCGATAAGGAAGGCATTTTGAAGGATTATCCATTCTTGAAGCAACACATCTTTATCAGAGTTGCATTAAATTAAATATTAATTGCCCTTTGGCGAAGGGGATAGCCATGAAATTCAGAAACAAAAATATTTCACTTTTCATACTTTTTTATCATCAATGTGCAACAAAGGCTAATAAGTATAGTATTAAGGAACTAGCCAATATATTAGACTCCTTACAGCACTTCGCCCGAGAAGCCACGGTAATCTTGACCCGGGACTTTAACTTTTACCTAATGGACAGTTACGCCAAGTCCATCTAGCATGTACAGGAGGACAACTGCTGGAACATACCCAGGCCTTCCATTTCTACCCAGAGGTTTGCCTCATCCAGTAGAACCTGCTGGACAATTCTTCAAGACTTAAGGCTGTGAATCCTGAATGATGGTTACCCTAGTGACAAACCTAATATGCCTACCAGAATAGGAACAACCAGAATGGCAGTATTACAAATCACCTTCAAATCTATAGAGTTAGTTAATCAATATAGATTTCAAAATAACAGATTGGCCCAAAAGTGATAATTTAACTCAAACCTGCACCCTAGAGATAAAGGAATATGCAGTACCAACCTATGCAGCTTTTGAGAAATTGGAAAATGCAACGCGTCACTCAAGAATAAAAAGTATGCAATTAACTCAGAAGAAACTTGATCTATAGATACTTGCCAAAGCTCCAGATTTAGCACACAATGTCATTGAGTCAGCTAACAAAAAATCTAAATTACATTGAAGCCTGGGATCTTACATGAAAGGTCATTTTACAAATACTAAAAACGACCAAGCAGGACTTCCCCAGCAATAATTGAAAACATAGTGGTACTCACCCATTATTCGGCAACTAAAAAAGGAACTAAATAGTAGGAAACTAAGAAAAGCAAGTAAACCAGACTAATTTGTGAACAGCAAATTGCAAAATTGATCAGGAAAGATTACAAAAAAGCAATATGGGTCACAAAAATAGAGCACAGTAAAAAACAATGGCAGACCCCACACGAGGCAGCAGCATCAGATCATCAAAGAAATTCTAGAACCTCGTCCGAGCCGCGGAAGGCTTCCATCAGCAACCGATAAGAAATAACATTAATTTATAAGAATGTGCACAGTACATCTGTTCACTTGAACAGACCAGCCCTACGATGCGACTGACCTTTCAGAAACAAATGAAGCTTTAGTCCCTGCATAGTGCAACAATAAGGCTAAGCTTAATGATCAATTAGAACTTAAGAAAACAATTACTATAATCAAGGCAAGCAGAAGTGACTGCTGTCTGGGGCATATTGGTCTGTCTACAGCAGTATTTAAACACAATATGAAATATTGGGCAGAGACATTGGGGGTAATTATTTAGGATCTGTTACACGAAAGGCACAATTCCAGCGTCCTGAAAGGGCTCAGTTGTGTATCCAAATACATAACAAGCATTTGCAAAGCAATAGGTCTCGCATTTGCGAGAGTTTAAACCATTGGCATTGTAAATGACAATGCCTCTTATTTATCTGCTTTGATAATTAACACGTAAATAAAAGGCATTGTCATTTACAATGAAAATAGCTCAAACTCTTGAAAATACGAGACCTATTTTACTTCCAAGAAGTGGCCGCCATTGTCCCGGGCTGCTTGGAAAGTGTAAGCGCGCATAGCACGCTGAATGTTGCAGGAAAGCATGTCATGCCTGCAGTAGGAGAAACTCATTAAAGAAAAGAGTGCTTACAGACTAAATAAGACATACCTTGTAACAACAGAAGTAAAAGAGCCAGTCCTCATGGGAGGTTACAAATGAAGACATGGCGGTACTAAGGAGGGACTAACAAGCCTAATAACGAATCAGAAGCTAGTATTTACAAAGGACAATGACACAAGCCAATGAAAAATATGGGCGGAGAGTGGGCGGAGCTTCAAGTCCATACTCTAATACAGCATGCCTCGCAGAGCAGCGCATGCGCTGCCCAGGCTCAACCTAAAAATGGCCTCAAAAGGGAAACCTTCATAATTATCAATTAATTGCCCTCATCGACGCCGACGAAAATTATTATGCAGTAGCTGTTCTTAAAGATCTGAGAACATGGGTGGAAAAACAAAATCCAATCTCATGGTATCAAACAGGGTTTACAACAGGTAACGCAACTACAGACAATATTGTAGCTTTATCTACAATAATCCAATTAGGCATCCGAATAAAACACAATCTTTGGCCATGTTTTGCCAATTTCTGTAAGGCCTTTGACTCAATTAGCAGACCCTTGCTATGGCTAAAGCTCAAACAAATGCGAATTCAAAAACAACTACATAAAGCCATTTTAGGATTGAGTATGAGTTGATTCATGGAACCCCCATCACAATGGAACACAGCTTCAGCGTTCGCCATTCAAGACTTACATTTGTGCATGGCAGAGGCACAGGGTTTGATACTCAAACCTAAAAAGAATCATATCAAAGAATTGTAAGATTCCATCAAAAGTCAAGGACATGGAATTACTAAACACAAGAACAATTGGCGCTATTGTTACTCACTTCTATTCTGGCAACCAAGTGGCACCTTTTTAAAACTATCAATTTCAAGAGAACTAAAGTTGAAATTTCAGAGGCTGAATTTTGGATTGTTCAACATAGGCAAATGCCATCAAAAATGGAAATAAAAAAAGTAGGTCACCCCCTGTCGCTTCTGCAACCATAAAACTGAAACTCTGGCACGTGTGTTATGCTGCTACCCAGTATTTTATAATGAACGTAAAAAAATTACTGCTGCCACATTGGAGAAGGTTGCAAATTTGCTCCTGCCAAGAAGCATTAGCAGCTTGCTTCAACAAAAAATGAAGGTCATTTGCAGCCCAGTTTTGTGCAAGTGATGGATCTAATAATAAACAAACTCACAAAAGTAATTGCCCTAAGAGAAAAGTAACACTAGGAATGTATAACTGTACACTTTATCACACATTTTATGATTTGCTCTTTTTAAGCACAATAGAGTATATTGAAGATTTTTAATTAACTATCAATAACGTTGTTGTTTTGATTACTTCTTAAATGTAAAGTGTGACAATTTACCTTCAAACAGATTTGATAAATAAGATGATCATTAGTGCTTTCCAGGTGTTCAAAGAAATATGTAAAATGTTCACTGCGAGCAAATGACTGATTCATTTAAACAAAACTGACTGTTTCAACTATTTCAAAGAACACCCTTTCCAATCCAATTTAGTCCAGAGCCTCTCAAGAGAAACTCTGTTGATTTGATGGACTGGGACGAGCACTGTTTACAAGGGTGTAATGGTGGATACCCAGTACACCAATATCTAATTTCCCCCTCCTCATTTTGTGGCTGCCCGCGGTCCATGCTGGGGACCCTCATAAGAGGGCGGCCGCCTTAGTGCCACATGAGGGCACACGATACAGCCTAGTGCTGAGGGACCCCCTCTGGGTCCGCGTGCCCCGCGTAATTTCCGGGCACGAGGGGGAGGGGGGGGGAGATAGGTATAAGTACCTCTCCTGCCCACCTGGCGTCCTCTTTTGGCCGTGGCTAGGGCCACGGTGCAATTTGGCTCATCAGGTGGGCAGGCGGTGGAGGGGCTGCCTGCCCTTGGATCGCCCGTAAGCTAACCCACCATGTTGGCATAATTTGGTATGCAAATAAACCTGCAGCAATTTTCTCCACGAAAAAAGGTGTCTTGTCTGTTTATTTCATCAGGAGATTGCTGTATGTGTGATGGGGAGTGTGTTGCCGATATTGGCACTAAAGGGTTTGGAAAGTGCTTTGCTGATGACAGCTGATCCGCAATCTGCTCCACCCTAGACACACACTATGCCCACCCAGTCAATCTCCGATACGTCGCTGGAAGATATGCCCTATTTAGGGTTGGCCTTCCGATGCCAATCAAGTCCTTTATTTTTAGCATAGCATCCCCCCTTTCCCCCCCATGTTCTGGGAGAGAACTCCAAGCACGTCAGGAACATTGAATTTTCATTTTCCAAAAACGAGTACATGCATGGGGTTTTGTTCATACAAAATTAGAAAAAAGCAGGCTGATTCGTCTGCCATATAAGCAGCCCAGCCGACATTGTCTCTCTAAACCCGAAAGTGCCCCGGTGCCCCCCCGCCCCCAAATTCTGGCAGGATCATATTTAGCAAAAAAACAGCAGGCGAACTTGCTGTCAATTCAAGATCCACCAGCCCAGCAAGTCTTGGCATAGCTATGCCCAGCATGCATTAAAGGAGCCCCATATTCTTAATCGCAGCAAGCGTTGAGAGTAAATCATTTTTCACACAGCTGTGAAGATAAAATAGTTTTCACAGCACATTTTGACAACACTGGTTCCTTCGAACTGATGTTTAAGCGAATTTCTCCTGAAGACAAATTCTTTAATTGAGTTTCAAGCATTCCGACACCCTGAGGTTCAAGCTGCTTCTCCTAAGTCACAAATGCACCATTTCGTCTGCCAAAAAAAGGTGTATTAACTGTCGTTTATATGCATTGTTGTCCCTAGGGAATTAACGAACTGAACAAGCCCTGACAGAAGTTAGGAGACTTAATTGGTTCAAAAACAATTGGGTGGCCAAACTTTGGCTTTCTTTTTTGCTTCTGCAAATAAAGGGAATGAAACACGTTCAGTGAAACCCACCTTCACTTTGAAAGCGCATTCCTTTTTGTTGGTAGCAAAAGAAATTGCTTTCAGCTCCTTCCAGTGAGCTTTTGAGCGAATTCAAGCTGTTCAAAGAGCTTAAACGTTTGAAAAGATTCTCTGCTTTGTCGCTGTCAACGTTTTTCTGTTGCTATACACATTTCAGACATTTTCCTTTGGACCGCTTGTCCTCGTGGCATTCACACTTTTAGCGGGAGAGGATGTGCCCTAACGGCTAGAGTGGACGACCTCGAAGCGGGGAATGTGTGTTCCCTTCCCGGCAGGTGTGATTCTGGGCAAATCACTTAAACTCCCCGCACCTAGCAAAATGAACGTGTCAGTCTGTAACGCAAGTGGTGCTTATGAAAAGCTCTCTGTTACCTTCAGGTTGAGTTCCCGCTATATATAACTCCAAAAATAAATAAATAACAGCATAACTTAATGCGCTATTAAGCTCAATACGTGCATTTTAGTTGCATGGATTTCATGTTTATTTATTAGCGATTTTCTATAGCGTAGATTCGAATTAACCACCCAATAAAATATTATGTACTTAAGATAAAATGAATATTCATGTATACCAAGGTCTACAATATATAGACTACCAACTAGAAATTTGTTTTCAAGACCAAGGATGTGCACATGACTGACAGTGGTATAGCAACCAAGTTGCCCTGCCTTGGTATCCAATTCAGCTTGTTCTATAATCAAACCTTTACGAGCAATGGATGCCAATATAGCTCACTGCCGAAGGCTATACCCATTGTTAAGGGCCCACGCTGCAGGCAAGGGCCTATAAAGAGTGTGCAGTCCTTTCACAACCAATATATCCCTAGAAAGAAGGGCTATAAGGCTATTACAACATTCCACCCACTGAAGACAGAATGTTCTAAATCAGAAGGGGAAACAGAAAGATAAACATTGGAATGTTGGAGAAGGATGTGTATACCAGCCATTATAAGCCCAGAGCCACTTCATTATTTTCAATGGAGCTCCCAACATTCCATTCTTCTAATATAGCCCGCTATAGTGGACTGTACAGGTCATTAAATGTCCACTTCAGTATTAAAGGTCTCAAATGAAGGGGAGGGCCTTTAACAAGGGAGCGGTACTTTAATGGCTGGTAAAGTCTCCTACAGCAGACTATAAGGCTATTAGAACATTCCAACCTATGAAGACAGAATGTCCTAATTAAAAAAACAATGGTCGCCTGAAGACTGAGGGAGTTGAAGACGCGGCTCCGAAGCCTTTGTTTCATAGCTGTTGCTTTGAAAGGAGGCGGAAGTCAGCCCCTGGTTCTCCCTTGGCTCGGCTAAACAACGTTTTCTCATTCAGTCAAACCAGGCAGGCCAACGAGCTGAGGAGAATCTCCCTCCCTTTCTTCCAAGGCTCCAGTAGCACTGTGAGCAATAAGAGGATAGAGGGGGAGAGAGGAACCTGTGTACTCGGCTGCCCAGGCTCTGCCTCTCGCTTTCCCCTACTCAAGCCATGTATTTTGGAGAAGCAGGGAAAAGCGAGACTCAGAGGCTGTGTATTAGGACATTGTAATGTTGAGAGCAGGGGGCCTGTGCCAGGTTTTATAGGCTGCAGTTGTGTACTCTTCACCTGTCAGTGTTTACTAGACCTATTCCAGCTCAGGGTGCTGTGAATTATTATAACAGCAGTATGCACGTTTCACAGTATTATGTTCCTCTGGTAATGAACAGCGGTCACTTCTTCAACCCGCTGCTAGTGTAACATTTCGAATTCAGTCACGTTATGATTTCCATTAAACGCGCATTCACAGCACCCAGGCGTGATCATTGTGACACAGGAAAACGCCTTTCAATGATTTATAGGCAAGTGTTGTGTATCGACTCAGATAAAGAGGTTCTAAATGGTCTATTAGTATGCAAATCTATTCATTTTTCTTCAGTGTTTGACAGCCAAGTGAAGCCGAGTGTCAAGGTGCAATTACGATTACTCATGGTCCAGTCTTTACCTCTGAGACCTTGATGGAGTCAGTGTATGCACATTTAGCCTTTCTGATGGGCTTGATTGACAAACATTTTGCATATCTGCCTTCAACGTAGACGGACAAAATCTATTTGCAAGTTTACAGCTCTCACAGTGCCACTGAATGTCAAACGATAGTGGCACTCTTCAAATGGCCACCCAGTGAAGAGCTGATAACATGAGTGTCGCAATTGTGGAGCGGCCATGATATTTACCCCAGCCCTCGTATATATATATATATATATATTACCTACTGGCGGTTGCCAGTAGGTAGTTATAGTTAAGACCTTGTTTCTATTCAAAAAGCATTTTTTCTTTTGCCAATATCTTTGACGCCGTTTGACAAATCTTCACGAAATTTTCAAAACTAATGGTTCACTTAGGTCAGCTCCTGTCTTGAAAGTTTCGGGATGATTCGTCAAGCGGGGGACGAGAAAAAAGGGGGGTCCCAAAACGTGTTTTCCCCATGTTAATTTCCATAGGAATTTTTGGAACAGGCTACAGCCCGAACTGCTGAACGGAATTCCACCAAATTTGGCAAAAAGGAGGCTCTTGGTTCAGAAAGCGACCTTTTTTTAAATGGTGTAAATCCGTACAGTAGTTGCTGAGAAATTAAAAAAATAATAATAATTTATATATCTGAGCACCGAGGAGGATTCGCAAACCCTCCCGAGCACGAGCTTCATTTGATTGGCTGCCAACACTCCAAACCAGCAAGTGTTGGTAGCCATCTTGTGACTCTGTAAAACCAAGTCACAAGACAGTAAAAAAAAGATTAAAAAACAAGAAAAGGGGGCAAGGTAGAAACACCCTGGCCCAAAAAAGCATTTAAAAAAAAAAAAAAAAAAAATCGGGCGAGTTTTCTATAAGCCCCCGGGTGGGCCATTTCCCGGGGGCAATGTGGTAAATATATGCGGGAGCCGCGCAGGCCCCAGCAGCCTCGGGGACCGCCACCTCCCCGGGGCATTGCATAATAATGGCTGGGGATTCTCTCCCTATGAGCACTGCTAATTTACTCAAAGATTGTGTTATCCGCCGCAGGGATTGGCTGAATGTTACGCAGCAACACCGAGTGTATGTCACGCGCTCACTGTCCTTACTAATAATGACACAGCGTGCTCCTCGTGTATTACACCATGCGCGTTGTGTGACCCTGGTGCACGCACCCACTCCCTGTACGCTTTACAGACTCCCCGCTCTACCCTGTAAAGCGCACACACCTCCAGTACCCCTGTGGGGGCAGCGCCGGGGCAGTAAGGTGCCCCGTGTGGGCACCTCGGAGCAAACCACCCACAGCAGGCACAGACAGCGGCGGAGGCGGGGCTGCTTTTCATATGGGTCAGACAGGGCTGGGGGCCAAGGTCAAGTTGAAAGTGGCCGTCTGGCCAAGGCGAGGACCACCCGAGGGCCCTGAGATGTGCAGAGAGACCCCAGCCCGAAGCTCCGGGGCAAGGGTGGGTTCACAAGCAACGCGTGCACCCGCTCTGGACTTTCGGTTCCAGATTTCCGGGGATGCCCCGTGAGATTTGCACAGTTGCAGGGCACTGTACATGGCATGGGGACGAGCAACAGGGCGCTGGAATGCAAACGTGTCTTTGTTCGTGTGCCCAGCCTGCTGTCCGTTCACACGTGCACTCAGGCAGGGATCCCATGATGTTAAAGTGCACACATCAGAAACGACGCTACACGTCCCATACCTATTGTCCACAATTCCATAACTGAACAGTTCTACTCCATTACCTAAAACAGATTTCTAACCTGTTTCAACCATTTTAGATTATTTTTCACAATAACATGAAGGGGTCTTCTTTCCTTACGCCTCGTTTAGATTTGTGTGTGTTGTGCCCACTTTATACAAACTCAACACTTACATATCCGTGGGTGATAAAGGCATATTTTTTAGAGGTCCTTTTTAGGTCTCGCTGAGCCAGCGCGCATGTGCTGCTCTGCGAGACATTTAGTAAGGGGCTTTTGAAAGTGCTATCAAAGAGGCTTTTTCCGGCCACCAGCGTGCGGTTACTCGCGCGTGCAAGCGCGCAGCCGCCATCTGGCATTTGTCTCGCTCTCCCATGCCTCAACGCACGCCCCTCCCCCACCCCCACCACAGAGCGCGTCCAGCTCCTCCCGCTGGAACCATGTTAAAAGTAAAGCGCCGGTGCCGCGATTATAGCAAAAGTAAAGAAATAAATGTTTTTTTCTATTTCTTTACTTTTGCTAATCGCGGCACCCGCGCTTTACTTTTAACATGGTTTAGGTAAAGCGCTGGTGCCGCGATTGTTGCAAAAGTAAAGAAATAGAAAAAACATCTATTTCTTTACTTTTGCTATAATTGCAGGCACCAGCGCTTTACCTTTAACCATGTTAAAAGTAAAGCGCCGGTGCTACGATTGCTGCAAAAGTAAAGAAATAGATGTTTTTTTCTATTTCTTTACTTTTGCAGCAATCAAACACATTGGCAAAGTCAATAGCTCTGCCTAAACACTTATAAGGGCCAAAAAGCGAGACCTATTGGCTATGCCAATGCTTGTTAAATCTAAGTATTGCTATAATCCAGGGTTGTGACTTTTCGTGTCGGTGCTGTCTTTGCAAAGTCAAAAGCAGCGTAGGGAGAAACTGTGTGTTGTAATAAATGGTCACATCGTATTAATAGTATTTAGAGGGGTGACCGAGGCGCACAGGTTTCGCACCTATAAAAAGAGTAAACCTGCTTAACAGCTTGCCACACTTAGGGTGCACCAGGGTTACCGCAGGGTGGCATCACGAGGGCTCTCGAAGTACACAGTGTGTCCACAACTAACGAACCATGTCTTATGTACAGAAAAGTAACCTTGTACACAGTGAAATCACGTGGCATACGACAATATCCGACAGATCATACACCGATGGAAAAAAAGAATTTTAAAAGAGTGACCTTTTCTAAAAATCAAAAGTTCGTCAAAAATTTCCTAAAATTTGTTGCAAAACAGTTCACTGTGCCTTAAAAAAAATCTGTAAGTTGGGAGAACAATGATAAAGTACACATGTATTTGTCTCCACTCTGGAATGAGAGGTGCCTTGGCGCGCCCCTCTGAAGGACGGGGTACTGGTTTAAGAGTGCACATCTGCAATTTACCACATCCCCAAATGCCCCCATCGCAGTAACTTCAGTGTATATGTGTCTATGCTCGTGCACAGATGCGCAGACACATTTCTCAAATTCATACCAAATAACTTCACCCATATTTGTACAAATGTGTACGTGTTTCTGTGTTTGTGCGTGCATGTGTGTGTATCACAAGGGATATATGGATGCCTATAAGTGTAACTATATAGACATAATATGTATGCTAGGTGTGTGTGCATAAGATTGCTTGGGTGTGTGGGTCAGCATAGGTAAACACATGCAACATACCTTTCGTATTTATGTGTGTGTATAACCTTTGTCCCTCTTCTATCCCTCTGCTACCCTTCTCAATCCAAATAACTGACTAACATCCACCACTCAAATTACTTTCATATTTCACTGTAATATTTCAACACTAATCCTTTAATGGGTTCCGGAATAGCGTGCTACTCGCCAAAAAAAAAAAAAAAAGGTGCTTCAACACCCCATCAGGGGTAACAAGCGCTATATAAATGCAAACCTTTTCCCTCTTCTATCCCTCCGCTATCCTTCTCAATCCAAATAACTGAATAATATCCACCACTCAAATTACTTTCATATTTCACTATACTAATTCACCACTAATCCTTATGGGTTCCGGAGTAGGGTGCTACTGGCCAAGAAAGTGCTTCAACGCCCCATTAGGGGTAACAAGCGCTATATAAATGCTAACCTGTTTTCCCTCTTCTATCCCTCCGCTATGCTTCTCAATCCAAATAACTGACTAATATCCACCACTCAAACTACTTTCATATTTCACTATACTAATTCACCACTAATCCTTTATGGGTTCCGGAGTAGGAGCTACTCGCCGAAAAAATCGCTTTAACACCCCATCAGGGGTAACAAGTGCTATATAAATGCAAACCTTTTTCCCTCTTCTATCCCTCCGCTATCCTTCTGAATCCAAATAACTGACTAACCTATCCACCACTCAAATTACTTTCATATTTCACTTTACTAACTCAACACTAATCCTTTATGGGTTCCAGAGTAGCGTGCTACTCGCCGAAAAAGCGCTTCGGTGCCTCGTCAGGGGTAGTAAGCGCTATATAAATGCAATTACACTACAATACAATATCTCTTTATGTTCCCGCAGGTACGCATGTGATTTACATATGTGTGTTACTGCGCGCGTATGTGCGTATACACGAATGTTTACAGGACATACTCTTCACACGTGCATATAAATATATCTATGCATTCACATTTGCGATCTTACACACACACACGCCATACATGCATAGGCACACCATGCGTGCATATGCACTATTGCACGTAGGTGCACACAAACATATGCACACACATAATGCACTGCACCCCTCCACGTCCTCTCTAAACATGGCCTCCCCTTTGATGTCAGTCTGTTTGTGTGCATAATCAGTGTCTGACTGTGAAGTCTGGGCAAGTTCACGTCCATGTCTGGTCTGTCGCCTCTAATGTAGCGCTAATGCATTACAATGTAAACTCGGAGCCCGGCCCTCAGCATTTACAGCGGCCTGCCAGCTCCCTCGCACGTCATTGCATCTTTAGCCGCTGTCTGCTCGTCGCTTCACCAACCCCATCAAAAAGTCGGATCTTGAGGCCTGGCTGCGGCTGGTGAGCTGAACACACATCCTTGGGAAGGATGCGCTAGCAAGCTGCACGAAACCCACCGAGGTGCAGAGAACTTTCATTCACTTGAGGCAACAACAGAGCACACATCTACCCCCAAAAAGTGAGAAGCAATTTTCTTTGCTGTCAAGATATATCTATGCACAGAAGAATTTGTGCACACACAGCCACACGCACAAAGCCACACACAGACTCAGAAACACACGGACGTACATACACACAGGCACAGACACACAGGCACACTCACACACCACAAGCCCAGACACGCGCAAGGAAGCACACGTGTACACACCACATGCAGAGAAACACACTACGGGTCACATATACAGACATACATACACAGCACGGCACACACAGCAACACACACGGTCGTGCGCACTCCTCGGATCCTTTGCAGGTACCATTTTAATTACAACGATTTTGGAATATGTGATTGTGACAACTAATTAAACACAAGGAAACCGACAATAAGACCCACTTTGCAAATACCAGAGAAATAACATTTGTTGCACCTCCTGCTCATTCAAGGCCTGGCGGCCTACACGTCACAGACGTATTGTTAGTTCATATTTCTGTCCACTGAGGGCAGCTGGGCACCAAGTTGTCAACACAGAGATCTGCTCGTAACTTCTCGGTCTCTGATGTGGGACACTTTATTCACTGTTAATTACTCAGTGCTTCACAAGGCCACTCGTCCTTAGTATGAATAAGCCCCCTTTATGCAACCTGACCACCTCCGGAAGGTGTGAAGTTTAAAACAACTGCTGCATGACATCTCTTTCTCCATCCCACCCTTCTCCGTTTGTGGAAACTGGTCAGTCGACGTCAAAACGAAAGAAAACAACAGACTCGCCCAAGATGCAGTCACCTGGATTCCCGTGAATGTGACCAGCGACTTCCTTCTAACTGGAATGTACCATCTCAGCTGTCTTCTGGGGGTTGAGTTGTTCTACAGCGTAAAACGATTGGACATTTCTTTATCTGATTGGACATTTCTCTGTACTCGATTCACCTGAACAGGCTATTTCTTGAGCATCTCCACCGCACGCCTATCATTTGATGTTTTTTTGGGTAAAATGTTGTCACATGACTTGAGGTTAACCTAACGCAGATTTACTCTGGGAAATACTTCGGTGGATAGGAACAATTAATTGTCCATGAGCCCTGCAACTTAAATAGATGTATGCGTCATACATGCCAGTGGCGCAGTGTCCATCATCCCCTTTGGTATCGCATTTTTCACAAAAGCATTGGGGCCAACACACACATATATATATATTCACTGAAAAAACCATAGGTTTCAGGGACGTTATAGTTAGAAATTAGCATTTAAAAAACCTTTGAAATTCACAGAAAAAACCATAGGTTTCAGGGACGTTATAGTTAGCTGGACATTTCACTGGTACAAAATCAGAGAAATTCGACCGTTATAGTTAGTTGATCTAACTATAACTCACGCCCCCGCAATACACTGCTTATGACGTCACATATTACATCATTCATGACATGGTCAGTGACATCACTGATGACATCTCAAATGACATCACTGAGGAAACCTGCTCTAGCTTCAACGAAGCAAAGCAGAATTGCTTTTGGGCAAAGGGAGCTGCATATTAGCAGCTCCCCTTGCCCAAAAACAATGCTGGCTCCCGCAGGAGGCGGGGAGCCGGCAGGGACCGTGGGGGCATTGGGGCTCCCCCCACGGTCCCCAACGCTGAGGACAGGCACCGGGGAATTGGGTCCCCGGGGCCATTATTGGCCTGAGTAGGGGGGCCGTGCAGTCCCCCTCCTTTTTTTTTTTTTTTTTTTTTAAAATGGTAGCAGGCCCACGGGGATGGGGTCCCCAGGGCCATTATTGGCCTGAGAAGGGGGGCCACGTGGTCCCCCTCCTAATTATTTTTTAAAAATAAATGCTGGCAGGCATCGGGGGATGGGGTCCCCGGGGCGAATAGCGAATAATGGATGTGGGGCGGGTTTTTTTTCTTTCGAGTTTGGAGTCGCGACCCCAACGCGGCTCTCAGCGCGGCCCCCCGTGTAACGTCGCGTTGGATTCATGAATTCACCTTAAATAAATAATTAAGTAGTATATAATTTAGAAGGTAGTGTTGTATTTGTGAAGTTGTTTTAAAGAGTTACTGTGATTAAAGTTAATGACAAGATTACAATTGATAGAGTTGTTAAAAATATATAAAATTAAAAATTAATAGTTAAACTTGAAAAGTGTGTTGTGTTGTAGTACATTGAATTCATGCTTTTGCAAATTTGGGTAGGGTGCGCGAATCCACAAAAAATAAAAAACAAATATGTATGTGTAAGAAAAAAATTATATTCACTATTATGTTATAGGGTGGCCCTTGTTTTAATTATGAGTTTGTTGTTGCTACATGTGAGTGCGGATGCACAGCTTTAGGTTGTTGAGAAAGACTCTGTTTCCTTGATCTGTGAAGTGTACTCCATCACTTCTGCAGATGTCATCCATATCAAAACTTAGATTGTTGTTATAGATGGAGCCCATCCTATGGTCTCTGAGGTAAGCAGAAACAGCTTTATTGACATTTTTTCTAGTTTTCTCAATCTGTGGACAGAATTGATTTGACCACCTCCATTTCTGTCTTCGGCATAGTATACAAAGACAGTTTGAGGTAAAAGCAACATCAATTGTGCAAAGGTGTCCTTCATTAGCATTTCCAGACCTACCCCAGTCAATGTGCCTAGGTCATTGCCACCACAGTGCACAATCATGAGGTCAGGGGGTTGGAGATGCAAAACGGTTTTAACCAAACGCATCAATTGGTGCCACTTTAATCCTCTCTGTGCAATCCATTTAATATCCTCATTTTGCAAAGCTAGGTCTTTGTCAATACCTCTGCGTTCAGCATTCCTTTTACACCAGAAAACATAGCTGTGTCCAACAATCCATACTGTAAACATCTTGAAGGGATGTCTGGAAGTAATGAAAAGATGTCTGTAGCTGAGGTAGTCAGCTGGTAGAATGAGAGGTATCTAAAATGGTGGACAAGATGCTGTTTATTAAAAAGTAGAGAATTGATTGGCTGTTTAAGAAGATTGTACACTCAAAAATAGGGTGCATGTTACTTTCTTTAAAAAGCATGTTCCTTATTGGTTAGTAGAAAATGTTTGAAAGGTACATTAGATAGGATAATGAGATATTTTGCAAACGTCAACCACACCTGCTGTTTGCATTTGTAACCTTGTGTGCTGGATTTGAAAATATGGTGAACTTGTGACCTGTCAGTTCAGTTGAATGTTCCATGAACTGTTACTATGGAAACTGGCATTAAGCAGAATGGGGGAAGGGTTGAAACTTAACTGTGGACTTAAAATGTGAAATTGTAATTTATATATTGGTGATATGTTATTAAAGTACAATTTCCCAAGTCAGTACTATCTTTAGAAGTGGTGTGTTGTTAAAAAATAGTGGTATTTTTATTTGTATTATATTTTTGAACTCCCTTATGGATTCGCGGCTCCATCGCGTTGGTGCACGGTGGAGTTGCGACTCCCAAAAATTCCAGAACAAGTTTGGGCACTTTTAGAAGTCAGTTGGTAAGGGTTAATATGTCTAACCAATAGAAATGTGTTTTATAATTTGAAATAATGTAGGAAGCAATGTGATTTGTTACTTACATGTATTTGTGTGGAGAAAGAGAGGGAAAGTTTGTCATTACTGGTTTTACCTTGCTGAGAGTGGTGCATTACATTGATTGTGTGCATAAGAAAATCTTTTATGAGTTTGTGATATTTTAAATTCTACAAATCAATTTGGAAGGTGAGTTATACATTTGTGAGGTGTATTATGTATTAGGTTTATTTTTAATCTTTAAAAATTATTGATGAACTGTGATGTTTGAAATATATTATTAAATGTAGAGATGTGTATTGTAGTTTGTTTTATTGTAGTTAAATGTTGTTTGAAATAGATTTTGTATAGTAATATGTGTATATTGGAAGATGGATTAGTGATTATGGCAGTTTGTTTTAGTGTGTGGATATGTACATTTGTAGTATACCACATAATTTTAGGTGCTGCTTTAAAATTGGAGGTGGAATCTGTCAAGTTTTAAGGTGTGCATGGACTTCTGTCTCAAGTGTGTCTCTACTTGTATATGTATTTTCATGTGTCTTATACATTTGAAGGTGCATGATGTATAACAAAGAGGTGTTGTTGCTTTTTATGTGGTAGGCTCAAGCCTGTGAGTAGTAGTGGAATGGTGAAGATGCAGCATAATAGTGTGGTTTAAAAGATGTTGACATAAGGTATTATTGATTAGGCTTCTTTTTTTAAGTTTCTAGAGAGGTACAGTTGAAATATGCCACATAATCTTTGGTGTTCGCTTGAAACTGGAAGTTTGTTCTGTGAATTTTTAAGGTTTGGATAGTGTTATGGTACAGACATATTCATGTATGCTTTTAGGAATATGGTGAGACTTTTAGTAAAGACATGTGAAGGGTTCCTGCTTTGTATTTGCTGCTGTGTAACATTATAAGTAGATGTAGAATGGTAAAGCAGCAGCCCGAAAGTGAGATTTGAGATGTTTGTAGAGATGTTATTTATTAGA